>PVJN01003328.1:0-103138 GCA_004026805.1 Lasiurus borealis
ACATCACATGATCTCACTCATTGGTGGACAATAAAGAACATTATAAACTGATGTACAAAAGGATAGATACAGAGGCAGTAAAGCCTCAAACAGACTGAAATTATAGCAGGAAGATTAAAGTTAGGTGGGGTAGATGGGAGATCAATCAAGGGACTTGTACGCATGCATATAAGCATAACCAATGAACACAGACACTGGGAAGGTTGGGGTATGCCTGGGAGGGAGGGGGGGCATGGGGAAACATGTATAAAAATTTAATAAAAAAAAAAATCTGAACAAGAAAAAAAAAAAAAAAAAAAAAAAAAAAAAAAAAAAAAAAAAAAAAAAAAAAAAAAAAACAAAGACTAAACTCAAAAGAAAAAAAAAAATAAATGTGATAGTTGCATTTCATTGTGAAATAAAGTTGACTATGAGAAATCCAATTTTGACTTAAAAAATATCACTCTAGAAAATTACTATCCTCAGAGGTGAAAAGATGTTGCTTTTAAGATTAGGAACAATTATAGTGTTTTCTAGACTTTTGATAAAAAGTAGTAGAGATAAAATAAGCTTCCAACATTTAAAATATCAACTGAAATTTGGTTGAACATTGTATGCATCATCTTTCAATTTTATTATATTTGAGGAGCATTTCCTAGGTAATACTGAAAAAAAAAAAAAGAGTTAACCTGGACTTTATAGAAATTAATTGAAAATCATTTTCCAGATGAACACCACACAAAAAGCTTGCTGCATTTTAATTTCACTAGAAACCTGGTACATAGATTCACACAACAGTGGGGTCCCTCAGCCTGGCCTACATCTTCTCACAATCCAGAATCCCTTGGGGGATGTCATACTGCCTATGGGGATTGGGTTGAAACCAGCCGTCTGACATCCTCCTAGTAATGTAATAGTGTGTGAAGTAGCAGGCAGTCAGGGAGTAGCCTGAACCCAGGCCAAGTGCCTTGGTACTTCTGCTGATCCTGGCCAAGCTCTTCTGCCACAACTCACAGTGGCGGTAGCAGGTGCAGCGTGACCAGGATGAGCAGGAGAGGTTCATGCCATACAGCTGTGCTTCTCATCCATGAGCTGAGCACCCTTTGGTCAGCAGAGTGGTACTCCTGCTGTGGGAGCACAATAACCATCAGGGGGAAGCTTCTGTTTTGAGCATCTCCCCAATAATGGTCAGTGCTCATGATTGTTATTATTCAACTGGTTATGAAGTTGTTTGGTCATTTGGTTGCTTAGGTTTTTATATATACAGACTAGGGGCCTGGTGCACAAAATTCATGCACTGGGAGAGGGGGGTCCCTCAGCCCAGCCTGCCCCCTCTCCCATACTGGGAGCCCTCAGGGGATGTCCTACTGATGGCTTAGACCCCGTCCTGACAGGGAGCGGGCCTAAACCACAATTCGGTCTCCCTTTGTGGGAGGCAATTGAGCTGATTAGGGAAAGGCATCAGCCCCATCACCCCACTGATGCAGCCACTGCCAGTCACCACAGCCACCATGGTGTTTTCATCAACACAAACTCAGTTCCCTTGAAAAAATGACAACTTTCTTTAGGCATTTTCAAGATGTGTCTTTCATAGGATATGACATTTCTTTTATTTTATTAATTTTTATTAATTTTTATACATATCTCCCCATTGCCCCCCTTCCTCCCAGGCATACCCCAACCCCCCAGTGTCTGTGATCATTGGTTATGCTTATATGCATGCATACAAGTCCTTTGATTGATCACTTATTTACCTCACCTAACTTTAATCTTTCTGCTGTAATTTCACAGTCTGTTTGATGCTTTATGATTTTTGTCCCCCTGAGAATTGTCAGTCTACTCCCTTTCCGTGCTCCTGATTCTATTCTGTGCTCCAGTTTATTCTGTTGATCAAATTTTTAATTCACTTAATTTTTAGATTCACTTGTTAATAGATATGTATTTGTTGTTCATATTTTTTTGGCTTTTACCTTTTTCTTCTTCCTCTTCTAAAAGAGTATCTTTCAGCATTTCATATAATACTGGTTTGAAGTTGATGAACTCCTTTAGCTTTTTCTTATCTGTGAAGCTGTTTATCTGCCCTTCAATTCTGAATGATAGCTTTGCTGGATAGATTATTCTTGGTTGTAGGTTCTTGCTATTCATCATGTTGAATATTTCCTGACACTCCCATCTGGCTTGCATCATTTCTGTTGATAAATCAGCTGACAGTCGTATGGGTGCTCCCTTGTAGGTAATAAACTGTTTTTCTCTTGCTGCTTTTAATATTCTCTCTTTGTCTTTTGCTTTTGGTATTTTAATTATGTTGTGTCTTGGTGTAGTCCTCTTTGGATTCCTTTTATTTGGGGTTCTGTGTGCTTCCTGGACTTGTAAGTCTATTTCTTTTACCAGATGTGGGAAGTTTTCAGTCATTATTTCTTTAAATAGGTTTTCAGTATCTTGCTCTCTCTCCTCTTCTGGCACTCCTACAATTCTGATGTTGGTACACTTGAAGCTGTCCCAGAGGCTCCTTATATTATGTTCACATTTTTGGATTCTTTTCTCTTCTTGCTTTTCCAGTTGAATGTTTTCTGCTTCTTTATATTTCAAATTTTTGACTTGATTCTTGCCATTCTCTAGTCTGCTGTTAGGACTCTGTATAATATTTTTTTTATTTCAGTCAGTGTCTCTAGTATATCCTTTTTCATCTCCTCTTGGGTCTCACTAAATTTATCCAACTTTTCTAGCATATTCTTGAAAAACCTTATAAGTGTGGTTTTGAACTCTATATCCAGTCGTTTTTTTCCCTCCATTTCTTTTGTTTGTGATCCCTTCCCTTGTCTCAGCATTTTAACTATGTTGGGGAAACTTCTGTGTTGAATTCAGCTTTATGATACCAGACTTGCAAAACCGAAGAAGCCTCTGTTGAGCTTGGGATGGGTGGAGTCTCAGGGCTTAAGGGACCGCCTTGCCTTCCAGTTGGCCCCACCCTCCTCAGCTCCTGAGTCTCTAGTGACTGGGTAATCACTGGAGCGGTCCTTGTGCCCAAGTGCCTGCAGTGCCTCTAGAACGCTGCCCCTCCGGCTCCCCTGCGCACCAGGACCACAAGAGACTAGGTCCCCAGGGTTTCGCCCAAAACAGGGGTTTAGTGGAGTCAGAAGTGGCGCAGTTGGGAGGATCTGTCTCCCGCCTGGTCGCAAAAGCCAGCGGCACAATCAGCAATCTCTCCTGTGCGCAGTGCCGTGCGCACCACCAGGCCTTTGATCTTTTGCGACTCCTGTAAGTTCCATGCACTTCTCCCTTTTCACAGTCCAAACTTCCCCCTTATGAGTTTCGGCTGGATCTGGGGTTTAGTGTCGTAGGATAAGGGGTTCAATGCCTTTGAGAGTCTCCATTTTCCTCCCGCTAGAGAAAGCCAGCCAGGCACTCTGGCACCCGCTCTCTCCATGCTCGCTTCTCCTTACCTCAGCTTTTTGCAGCTCCTCTGGGTCTCTGTGAGCCCCTCTCTTTTCCTCTAGTTGTAGAACTTCCACTCAGCCAGCTTTCCTGTGTTTCTGGATCATGTCCATTCTGTCTTTTAGTTGAAGTTTTGAAATTGTTGTGCAAGGCAGCAGTGTAGGTGTTTACCTATGCTGCCATCTTGGATTCTCCTACATTTCTTTATTATTTTTTTTTATCCTCACCTGAGGATATTTTTCCATTGACTTCTAGAGAGTGTGGACGGGAGAGGGAGAGACAGAGAGCAACATCTATGTGAAAGGGACAATTTGATTGGTTGTCTCCTGCATGAGCCTTGACCTGGGCCCCAGTCAGGGAGGAGTCTGTAACCTAGGTAAATTCCCTTGATCAGAATTGAACCCGACCCTGCGGTTAGCAGGCTGAGCCTCTATCCACTGAGCCAAACCGGCTAGGGCAGGATATGACATTTCTTAGCCCTTCAGCAGTGAACCTTTGTTTTTTTCTCCAGGAGTATGGTGCAAAAGCCCTACGTCACCTTATTGGATTCTTATTACCCTAGTTATCAAGAACACTGCAAGTGGCAGTGTACAGTGAGCTTAGCCAAGGAGTGGTCAGAAAAGGTGTTTCCTCTATAGTTCACACCTATCACCTCCAATCTCTGATTCCACCTCTCTGTCAAGGCCTAAATCCTCGGGGATTAGGCAGGGGCTCCCTAGTCCCCTCCAATCACCAGCTCTGCCCCTGCAAAGGCCTAAAACCTTGAGGCCTGGGCAGCCCCCCTCCCTCCCGCTCCCTCTGATCACTGGCTCCACCCCTACTAAGGCCTAAAGCTTCAGTGCCTGGACAGGTGACCCACATATCCCTCCAATCTCCAGCTCTGTCTCTTCCAAGGCTGCAAGCCTCTGGCCCAGACTTGAGTCCTGGGCAGGGCCTCCCCCACCAAGCTTCCTTTGATCATCAGCTAGACGCCCGGTGCATGCAATTCTTGCATGGGGGGGAGTATCCTTAAGCCCAGCCTGCTCCCTCTCCAATCTGGGACCCCTTGATGGATGTCCGACTGCCCATTTAGGCCTGTTCCAGGTAGGACCAGGCCTAAATGGGCAGTTGGACATCCTTCTAAAAATTCAGGCTGCTGGCTCCCATCTGCTCACCTGCCTGCCTTCCTGATTTCACCTAACCATCTCTGCCTGCTAGTCTGATCACCCCTAACCACTCCCCTACAGCCTGATTGATGCCTAAGTGCTCCCTTGCCATCCTGTTTGCCTCATAACTTCCCTACCTTGTGGGCCTGGTCACCCCCAACTGCCTTTCCCTGCTGACCCACTCACCCTCAACTTCCCTCCTCTGCTGGTCTGGTCACTCCTAACTACCTTCCCTTGCAGGCTTGATTACCCCCAACTATGCTCGCTTGCAGGCCTGGTCCATGCCAACTGCCCACCCCTTCTGGCCATCTTGTGGTAGCCATCTTGTGACCACATGGGGCAGACATCTTATATGTTAGAGTGATGGTCAATCTGCCTATTATTCTTTTATTAGATAAGATAGAAGCCTGCTGCATGGGAGGGGGTCAGCTGGTTTGCCCTGAAGGGTGTCCCAGATCAGGGTGGGTGTCCTTTGGGGCATGAGGTGTGAGGGGCCTGTGGTGGTTTGCAGGCAGGCCATGCCTCCAGCAACCAAAGTGCAGGCTCTGGTATCTGGGATTTATTTGTCTTCTACAATTGAAACTTTGTAGCCTGGAGTGAAGCCAAGTCTTCTGCTTGAACAGCAATTGAAACTTTTTGCCTTAAGTGCTGGCCAGGCTTTGCAAAAAGCTTGGCTTCCTCTATTGCCAGGGGCAACCCAAGACTCTTTCCTGCTCTCGCTGTGGCTGTAGCCATCTTGGCTGAGTTAATTTGCATAGCCACTCTGATCGTCTGGTGGGCGTGGCAGGTGGAAGTGGCTTGTGACTATATCGGAGGTAGGGTAAATTTACATATTTCTCCTTTATTAGATAGGACTAGAGGCCTGGTGCATGAAATTCATGCACAGGGTGGTGTCCTTCAGCCAAGCCTGCTCCTTCTCCCACTTGGGACCCCTTGAGGTATGTCTGACTGCCTATTTGGGCCCATTAGGTAGGCAGGTGAGCATTTGGCTCTGAAATGCTCACCTGCCTACCCTTTGGGCCTGGTGACACCTAACTGCCCTCTCCTGCAGGCCTGGTCACCCCTAACTACCCTCCCCTGCAGGCCTGAGCCCCCCCCCCCTCCAAACTTCCTTTTCTTGCAGGCCCAAGCACACCCAACTTCCCTCCTCTCCCACCCTGGTCACCCCTAACTGCCCTCCACTGCAGGCTTGATCACTCCCAACTGCCCTCTCTTGCAGGCCTGGTCCCAGCCAACTGCGCTCCCCTGTTGGCCATCTTGTGGTGGCCATCTTGTGTCCACATGGGGGCAGGATCTTTTGATCACATGGAGACTGTCTTCTTGTGTGTTGATGGTCAATCTGTATATTATTCTTTTATTAGATAAGATAGAGGCCTGGTGCATGGGTGGGCCCAGCTAGTTTGCCCTGAAGGGTGTTCTGGATCAAGGTGGGTGTTCCCTTGGGGCTTGGGTGAGCATCTTGTGGTGATTTCTAAGCCAGCCACACCTGCTGACAACCTAAACTGAGGCCCTGGTATCTGGGATTTACTTATCTTCTACAATTGAAACTTTGTAGCCTGGAGCAGAGCCAAGTTTTCTGCTCCCACAGCCATTGAAACTTTGTTGCCTTAATTGGGGGCCTGTGTCAAATTTGGGGAAAGCTTGGCTTCTTCCATAGCCAAAGGCAACCCAAGCTTCCCTCATGCTCTCTCTCTGGCCATAGCCATCTTTGTTGGGTTAATTTGCATACTTGCTCTGATGGGTTGGTGGGCGTGGCTGGTGGGCATGGCTTTGGGTATAGCAGAGGTACAGTCAATTTGCATGTTACTCTTTTATTATATAGTATTATTTACTTGTGCTTTCTCTTGCTTCCACCAGAATGTAAGCTTCATGAGGCAGGCCCAGACATGTTCACTCTTGTATTTCTAATATTTGAAATATTCCTGGCAAATAATTAGAGCACAATTAATTTCATTAGAGTGAATGTTCTTATTATTTTTATAATAACCTATGCACTTAGTATTATAGTAATATTCAATACATGTCTATTATTAGATTTTTGGAAATTACATAAGTAGTTTAGCACTATCTCCTCTGTGTAGTGAGGTTAATACTGAACTTGTTAGGATGATGTTACTTTTGTTTCCTATTCTTGTCTAAACGAGGACTGATCTCTTTCTCCAGACTGCCAACTTTAATAATGTATTCTCACTGTTCCTCCAAGCCTCTGAAACATATGCAGCCCATTTTTCAATTTGTTTTATTAACATGTAATATTCAGAGGAGCCAAGTACCATATGTGACCAGTAAATCAATGCTGCTAACGGAAATAGCAATATCTAATGCTGGAAAGAAGTAAGAAAGAGTGAAGCAAAAAGAGAGAGAGAACAAAAAGAAATATAATCATTAAGCAGTCTACATCATAGAGAAAAATGAAGCCAGTAAAAAGCTAGTTATTTCTCAGGTCTCTGAGTATGAAAGTGGGAAGAACTCTGATTTGGAAATCAAATGATCTTGATTTGAATCCTAGCTCTATTATATACCAGTTCTGTAAACCCAAGCAGATGACTTAATATCTTGGATCTTATTTCCACCACTTTTTAAAAGGGGTTGTAATAGTCTCATGTATTATGAATAGTGAATGAGATCATGTATATGTGAGTCCATGGACAACTCCATTTTATATTAAATATAAAATTTAGTTTCAGATAATTTTTAGTTAAATTCTGATGGGTTGGTAGGCGTGGCTGGTGGGCATGGCTTTGGGTATAGCAGAGGTACAGTCAATTTGCTTGTTACTCTTTTATTATATAGGATTATTTACTTGTGCTTTCTCTTGCTTCCACCAGAATTTAAGCTTCATGAGGCAGGCCCAGACATGTTCACTCTTGTATTACTGACCATTGTGCTTTGTCGCTTACTTTGGTAAGTTATTTAACATTTTTGGGCCTCAGTTTTCTCATCTGAACAATAGGCACAATTGCATATACCTAATTGGATCTCTGGGAATGTTACCATATGCCATTATCTTGAATTGTGACTCAATACAGAGTAGGCAATTAATACATTGAAACTGCTTCTGTTATAATAGTTAATGTGTAAACTATTTTCCCTAAGTGTCTCACTGTGTGCATGTGTAGGAATGAGGATAAGAACTTGCATTATAAAAGCTTGCATCAGAGAGACACATGTAGGTATAAAAGGTACAATAATATTGTACAAAGACCAATTTAGAAATTCTATGAGCTACTACTTCCACAACTAGTGCATGAATTAAAACTAATTTCTAAATTTTCTGGAGATTGATATTCTGATATAGTGTCATAATGCCACTCACAAAACCCCCACAATTGTTATAAAAATAATCAAAATAGTGGATTGAGGAAATTTTGCAAGTATAAACATGTTATAGAACTGCCTAATGAAAAATTAAAAAAATGCACTTCCTCTTGTTCAACAATGAAAGTTGGACAGGTAATAGTATAAAGATCAATAGTAATCATAACAAATTATATAATTTTCCACTCTAAGGGTCAAAGAAAATAGGCCATAGAAATTTAAAGAATAAAAGGGTCATTTTCTGGAATACAACATCTGGTGATAGAGATATGAGGGAACAGAGTTTTGAAATAGTATAAGATTCAATGAAAATCAACTTAATCACCAACTGCTGAGCTAGGACAGTCGGGTCTAAGAGGGAAAAGTGAGATTTAGATAAGCCATATTCTTCTGAATTACCCTTCTTCTTATCATTCCCATTAATCTTGCTTCCACAATAGGTATGCTTTACAACTGTTAGCTATGTGAAGAGGCTTTGCTTTTAATGCTTTTAATGACCTTATCTGGACTATGGCCAATGGTGTATTGCTAAATGTTAAAAAAGCACCATTCTCCAAAACTCTGATTTATAATATTTGCCTATTTCCATGATGATAATTTTCCCACCACAGCTAATTTGTAGCTATCGATGGTTTAATTACCAGCTTAAGTAATACTGAAAAATATAACACTCTTGTGATCTGGTAGTAGCCAGTCCTAACACACCATTCACTGTGGTGTGGCTGCAATGTGCATGATTTCTGGATAAGGTTATGTAATTTCATGTGGAATTGTTGAGATAGATACCTTCATAGGAAGCCCAGCTGAGATACACTTAGCTGATTGCATAATTGCAATCCTTTATATTGGATATTTCCATAATATTTTCTCTAATAAATACAATTTACATTCCAAATCACTGATACTGTTTAATTATTAATAGCTTCCTGGGGTTTGAATTCTTTTATTGTTGTCTTCTCTTATTTTCTCCTGGCTTAAATATTCTGAAATATCCAAATCATTTGTTTTAAGAATGAAAATTTAAGGCTATACTTTTGTGTACATTGTTGTGGTCATTTAATTAAATTGTCCAATCATTTTCATCTAAACATTCAGGAAAATGAATTCAGTACTCAAAAGCAGTCATCATGCAGTGAATGTCTTTTATCTTCTCTACAGTATCTTAACCAATTGTCAACATAAAAGTGCAGAAGATACAGCTCCTGCCTTCACAGAGTTCACCGTTATGCAAATAAGTCAGTTACTGTTATAGATTGAATAATATCATCTCAAAATTCATATGTTGAAGCTCTATCCCCTAGTACCTCAGCATACAATTGTTTTTGAAGATAGAGCCTTTAAAGATGTGATTAAATTAAAATGAGGTCATTATAATGGGCCCTAATCCAGATTATAAGCAGCACAAAGCTGTTACCGCATCTCTGGTTCATGATAGACAGTTTCTTCCAATCTATTACTCTATCATATTGAGTATGTGGCCCTTATTTTGATGTTTCAAGACTGTTACATCTGTATTCCAGACAGAAGGATGAAGGGGGACTTGAATTAGATAAGTCAAAGTTGTCAAGGGAAGTAGAATCCTGGAAGCTGCCACATGATATATCTGCTTATGAAGTGTTGCTCATAACTGAGAACAATGGCTATATCTAGCTATAAATAAGGTTGGGAGTGTAATGTTTAGCTCAGCTAAAAAGTTCATTACTATGAAAAAATAAGAATCTCCGATAAACTGTCTTATTGACTATCCAGATAACTTTGCTCACCCTTCTTTCCAAACACAGAATACATTTCACTCCTTCCCAAGAGAGAAGACCCAATATACCATCTAGTTATTGTATCCATCTCAAAGTTTAAAATATCTGTGACACATCTTATAAGAACTATGTGTATCTTAATCTATTCACCTTTCCACCCAGTATCCCAACCCTCTTCCCATAGTCACAGGATGTAAAGTGCCTCATAAGGAATCCTATATAATGAAAGGGTAATATGTAAGTAGACCAAATGGCAGAACAACCAAACAACTAATCAAAGTGTAATATGCTAATGATATGCTTAGGCTGTTCAATTGCTCACTGTGACGTACAGTGACCACCAGGGGGCAGACAATCAACTCGTCAACCAATTGCTATGATGTGCACTGACCACCAGGGTCAGACAGTTAACTGGTCGACCAGTCACTATGACATACACTTACCACCAGGGAGCAGATGCTCCAACAGGTAGGTTAGCTTGCTGCTGGGGTCCGGTTGATTGGAACTGAGTGAGATGGGCCAGACACACCCTGGGGCCCTTCTGCAATCCCTCCCTGGCCCTGATCATGCACCAGTAAGGTCCCTCAGCCTGGTTTGTGTTCTCTTTCTATCCAGGAACCCTTGTGGGATGTTGGAGAGCTGGTTTCAGCCAGATACCACAGGCCACTCCCTTTGGAAGGCAACAGTTTCAGGATGCATGGCTCCTGTGCACTGCTGTGACAGCACAAGCCTCTCCCAATAAGGACTGATTGGGCATGAGCCTACAGCAGGCACAGTGGGGCCAGGATGAGCTAGAGTGACAGGTAGGAGCTGTAGGAGGAGTTGGACTGTGGATTTCGGCCCAATCCCTGCAGGCCACCCAGAGGGATCCCACCCATGCACAAATTCATGAACCAGGCCGGTAGTATAGTCAGTAATAGTGTAATAACTATGTATAGTGCCAGATAGTTACTTAAATTAGCAGCAGAATCACTTTGAAAATTATGTAGTTTCCTAACTACTGTGCTGTGTACCTGCTTGTCTCCAGAGGATGACTGGTTAGCCAGAGATGGGTAAGATTCCTCAGGGAAGGAACAACCTACGACACACACAGTCTCAAAGGGGCCATCAGGAGAGAATTTGGGGGTCAACAGAGGTAGGGGACAGACCCTCATCCCCTCCACAACCTTGCAGGGGTCTGAACCCTCACCCCTTCTAAGGGAGGTCTCCTGCTCCCATGACTACTTCACTTTCCATGCTCAACACAGATCAAGACCCAGGTAACAGACAGAAACTTGCCAACAACAGCTGCCCTATATCTAAATTCAGCCTAGCACTAGGAATGCTCAGTGCCTACTCAAGAATGCAAATAAGCCAAAACCGGTTTGGCTCAGTGGATAGAGCGTCGGCCTGCAGACTGAGGGGTCCCGGGTTTGATTCTGGTCACGGGCATGTATCTTGGTTGCGGGCACATCCCCCATGGGGGACGTGCAGGAGACAGCTGATTGATGTCTCTCTCTCTCTCATCTATGTTTCTAACTCTCTATCCCTCTCCCTTTCTCTCAGTAAGAAATTAATAAAATATATTAAAAAAAAAAGAATGCAAATAAACCTTTCCACTAATATATACAGGGTAATCTAAGATTGTTGGTAGAGTATTAAATTTGACAGTAAAAGAGTAATTAAGCTTTCAGATTAATTTAAATTGGGGAATTGAAATAAGTGAACACCCAAGAAAATTTAAGTGTACTGGACAAAAAACTGTTTCTAAAATATTAATTAAAATTTCTATTGGTAGCTCATCTCATGGTAAAATTGTGTAACATGCAATGAACATAAAACAGGCATATTTGTGTGCAAAAAATTAAAATTTAAAGTTATCAAGATTGCATTAAATTTTTTTTTTTACAAAATTCTTCATTAGTGGAAAAAAGGGGATTATATGATAATATCATGTAAGGAAAAATATCCGGTAAGTAAATTACATCTAGAAAATTTTTACTTTAGAAAATTAATTTCCATTTGTAATACTAATAGCAAGACACCCATGAAAAACACACATGGTGTCAAAATAAGTCAAAGGAAAAGCGGGTAGGCAAAAATAAAAAGGACCCCAATTCAATTTTATAGAAAAGATTCCTTTATTAACTTTTGGTCGAGAATATGTGTATATAATTTCAGAAAACAACTCCAAGACTAAGTGGGCTCCTACAGCAGAGAGGAACTGACAGGTCTGCTCCAACCACGGAGACAAGGGGAGAAACAGTTCAGACATGGAAGACACTGATGACACCTTGCCATGAGAGCAGTCAGCAGCTATGTGTCGCTGCAGGATGCCTAGGACCAAACCAGAGAATGTCGGACTCGCATTGCCACCATTTGTCCACAATCCAGATACCATTGAGAATGTGTACACATAAGGAGCTGTTTGACATTGAACTGGTACTCATAACTATTGCACATTGAAATTGGGACTCAAACATTTCTTTGCTCTTATAAGTTTATTTCTAGCCTACAAAGGCATGATGTTTTTAAAGACAAGACTGTCATGCTACAATGGGAAGGCAGAGAGGTTGAGGGGGGGGGCTGTAAGAGATCAACCGAAGGACTTGCATGCATGTATGTAAGCATAGCCAATGGATACAGGGCATTGGGGGGTGGGCAGGTGAGGGCATGTACTGGGGGCTGGGGAAGGCACGACGGGGCGCAACAGGGAAAAAAAGGGAGACATATGCATTACTATTTGTAATACTTTAAACAATAAAAATATATATTTTTAAAAATAATATTGAATGTCTTGTAATTGAAAAAAACAATAAATGTATGATGGTATAAACAATTATGTCCAGGTCTAATTCATTGTGTTCTGGTTATAAAGTGAATTAAGAAACAAGTTTATTGTGCTGTAGACTAAAAGACAAGTTATCTGCCCTCACACTCACCCACCTAGTATATAATTGTATAGAAGAAACAGAATAGTTTCAAAAACATGTTCCATGTAGAGAAATAAAGAATAGAAATCACATAGAAGTTACTTACCTATAGCAATGATCAAATAAGTTTAGGGTAAATGTTGCACACACCCTAATAATAGGCATAAAATTATGAAATTGAATTTTATAAATTGAACAATTATTTATTTCACATAATTGGTCAGTGATTTCAAGGAACTGATCAGTTTATTCAGGGTTCAAAAATAATATTTGAATTTTCCTTTTGTCAGGATACTTAAAATAATCTTAAAAGTTTAAATTTCTAATCCAACATAAAAGAAGAAGAAGAAGATAATGAAAATGACATTTACTGAGTGCCTATTATAGTCATATACTCAACAAATAAAATATAATGATTGACCACTCTTTTAGGCATGGGGAATATATGAGTGAAGAAAACTGGAAAAGTGCATCCTCTCATAGAATTTATATTCTAATAAGAGAATGGGCAATGAACAAAAATATAATTACATACATGTTATATCATGTTTTAAGTGCAATAGGAAACAAAAAGCTTGGTTAAGGGTGTTAAGAAGAGTCAGGTTGGGGTGGTGGTGGTTTTATTTTATGTAGTTTTCAAGGAAGATTTGAATAGAAACTCAGAGTGTGGAAGGCTGCATTTGATCAAGGAGAGGGGATGGGACTGGGGAGAAGGTGTTAATGAGAAAAAACCATATCTGTAATACTTTAAACAGTAAAAATGAAGTAAAAAACAATAAGAATTGTATCGAATGTCATGTTTCTATGTATAAAAGTCTAAATGACTAGAACAACCAGAACAACAGGTTGCTATGACACTCACTGACAACCAGGAGGCAGAATCTCAACACAGGAGCTTCCCCCTGGTGGTCAGTGTACTCCCACAACCAACTTCCCCTGGCTGGGCAACTTCCCATGGTCCCTCTCTCTACCTGGCAGGCCCTGATTGGCAGATCAGGCCCAGGTTCAGGACTGGGACATGGAACTGATGGTGGGAGGTGGTGGACATGGACCTGTTCCCAGGTGGGGGACAAAGGCTGGCTCCCTTTTTGGGACTTGGGACCAATATTCCATGCCCCATTCTTATCCTTGGCCAGCAGGCCCCAATCTGTCTTCTACCCACCCACGACAGTGGCTGAGCAGCGGTGAGGGAAGGAGGAGGGAGGCAGGCAGAAAACTGCACAGTGGCGGGGTTCCAATGATGGCAGCATCAGTGTCAGTTCCTTCTGTGTCCCTCCCAGTGACCATCATCTCCTCTCCAGCCTCGCCCGGATCAGCCTGGCCCTGATGGGCCCTGATCTCCAGCCAAGCCTGGCGACCCCACCCATGTATGCATTTCATGCATTGGGTCACTAGTATATACCTAATAATAATCTGGCCACTCAGTGTGTGTGTGTGTGTGTGTGTGTGTGTGTGTGTATTAGAGTCCCAGTGCTTGAATTCATGCATGGATGAGGTCCATCCAGCATGGCACTGAGGAGGGGACATGGGTGACTAGCCAACCTGCCTCCTGGTTGAACTCCTTTTATTATATAGGATATACACTGAGTGGCCAGATTATTGTGCTTTCAGAGATCATAATAATCTGGCCACTCTGTATGTGTGTATATAAATTTACAAATTTACAAGTTTTATATATATATATATATATATATATATATATATATATATATATATATATATATACACACACTTTATAAACCCTTCTCAAAGCATTTATATAATAAATAAGTATCAGTTATCAGCATTATAAGCTTATGCAGGAGGAAAGGAGAGGGAAGATGTAAAAACTACATTTTGCAAAGAAAACAAGTGTCATACAAATTTTATCTGTCTATATTTTATTCTGGATGGAAAAATAAATATGGACAGTACTGAGAAGGGGAATAAGGCTTATCATCAGATTTAATTGAATATGAATTCTAGATATAACACCACCTACCATCAAAAGAATTTAGGCAAGTTAATTTTTTAGTTTCCTAGACTGTAAAGATGGGGGTTAACTCCTATTGATCTTACAGTTTTGAGAAATTTAACAAAACATTAATGTGAAAGGTGTAGCACCCTCATGGCAGATACTGTATTGATTGCCTTGACCTTTTCTACAACATACCTAGCACCTACTTTAAATAATTTGAAAAAATAGCATAACCTACAAAAATATAGTTCATAAGAACATAAACATAATTCATTTTGATGCAAATAATATACTTGACTCATTGATACTATAGCAAGGTAGTGAAAAAGGGGGAATTTTGGAGTCAAACAAGACCTAGAGTTTCCTTTCTTTTTTCATTATTTAATAAAATGTGTCTACTATGTAGTCACACACTTTAAATGCCTTCTGGTTTGATTCTCACAACAATCCTATCAATTAAGTCTTATTATCTCTACTTTATTGATTTGAAATACACTCAGAGAGGTTCAGTAATATATTCATGATCACAAAAATAGTAAGCAGAAAATGTGGTATTTAAATTTGTGCAAATTCAATTTCAAACCCATGCCATTTAAAAAAAATTATATTGTTCTGACATAGATAAAAATTTTCAGGTCCTATAAGCAGTGTCATGTGGTTGAATTTATTCCTCTGAAGGCCAGATCAATTATACAGTGATAGGTTACAACAAAAGCAATGCCCATCAGTTTTCATTTCTGGCTCTTCCATACCATTGAAAGAGACTCCATCTTTTGAGTCACGTTATTTTAGTTGCTGTGACAGAAGCTATGTTAGTTTGCTTCATTTCAGAGCAAACTTGTTCAATTCATCTTATTTTTTTAATTTTTATTTTTATTTTTTATTGTGTTACATGTATACATATCTCCCCATTTCCCAACCCCAGGCATACCCCAACCCCCCAGTGGCTTGTGTTCATTGGTTATGCTTATATGCATGCATACAAGTCCTTTGGTTGATGTCTTATCTAACCCATCTCTCCTTAAACTTCCTGCTGTAATTTGACATTCTGATGCTTTACTGCTTCTGTGTCTATTCCTTTGTTCATCAGGTTATAATGTTCTTTATTATCCACAAACGAGTGAGATCATGTGGTGTTTCTCCTTCATTGACTGGCTTATTTCACTAAGCATAAGGCTCTCCAGTTCCATTGAGGTTGCAAAAAAAAGGCAAGAATTCTTTCTTTTTGATGGCAGCATAGAATTCCATTGTGTAGATGTACCATAGTTTTCTGATCCACTCATCTGCTGATGAAAACCTAGGCTGTTTTAAAATTGTAGCTATTGTAAATTGTGCTGCTATGAACAGAGGGATGCATGCATCCTTTCTGATTGGTGTTTGTAATTTCTTAGGATATATTCCTAAGAGTGGGAATGCTGGGTCAAATGGGAGATCCATTTTTATTTTTGAGGAAACTCCATACTGTTCTCCATAGTGGATGCACCACTCTGCATTCCCACCAACAGTGTACAAGGGTTCCTTTTTCTCTGCCTCCTCACCAACATTTGTCATTTGTTGATTTGTTGATGATTGCCATTCTGACAGGTGTGAGATGGTATTGCATTGTAGTTTTGATTTGCATCTCTTGGACTTTTAACATGTTTTCATGTGTCTCTTGGTCTTCCTTCTGTCGTCTTTCGAAAAGATTTTATTAGGTCCATTGCCCATTTTTTTTTATTGGATCATTTATCTTCCTTTTATTAAGTTCTATCAGCTGGCTGTAGAGTTGGAGATTAAACGTTTATCAGTGAAAACATTGGCAAATATGTTCTCACATACAGTGGGCTTTGTTGCTTTTTGTTGATGGTTTCTTTGGCTGTGCAAAAGCTTTTTATTTTGATGTAGTTCCATTTGTGTATTTTTTCTTTAGCTTCCATTGCCCTTGGAGCAGTATCAGTGAAGAAATTCTGTTGGCATGTCTGAGATTGTGCTGCCTGTGGATTCCTCTAGTATTTTTGTGGTTTCCCTTCTAATGTTTAAGTCCTGTATCCATTTTGAGTTTATTTTTGTATTTTGTGTAAGTTGGTGGTCCAGTTTTATTTTTTTGCATGTATCTGTCCAATTTTCCCAACACCATTTATTGAAGAGGTTGTCTTGGCTTATTGTACGTTCCTGCCAACTTTGTCAAATATTAATTGAGCATAGTGGTTTGGATGGAAGCTGGATTCTCTATTCTATTCCATTGGTCTATATGTCTGTTCTTCTGCCAGTACCAAATTATTTTCAGAACAGCTGCTATGTAACATAGCTTGAAATCTGGTACTGAGATTCCATCTACTTTATTCTTCTTTGACAGGATTGCGGTGGGTATTCACTGTCCTTTTTTTGTTCCTGATGAATCTTTGAAGAGTTCTTTCTAGATCTGTGAAATATTTCGTTAGTATTTTAATGGGTAGTGCATTGAATCTATAGATTGCTTTGGGTACTATGGACATTTTAATGATGTTGATTCTCCCAATCCATGAGGATGGTATGCTCTTCCATCTGTTTATATTTTCCTCCATATCTTTTTTCAGAGTCCTGTAGTTTTCTGCATATAGGTCTTTTATTTCTTTAGCTAGGTTTATTGCTAGGTATCTTAATTTTTTTGGTGCTTTAGTAAATTGGATTGCTTTTTTGGTCTCTATTTCTGTAATTTCACTATTAGTGTATAGAAAGGCAACAGATTTTTAGGAATTAATTTTGTATCCTGCTATATTGCCAAATTCATTTATTAAGTCAATTAGTTTTGGGATGGAGTCCTTAGGGTTTTTTATGCACAGTATCATGTCATCTGCAAATAAGGACAGCTTTATTCTTCTTTTCAAATTTGGATGCTTTTAATTGTTCTTCTTGTCTAATTGCAATGGCTAGTACTTCCAGTATTATGTCAAACAGGAGAGGTGAGAGCGGGAATCCCTATCTTGTTCCTGTTCTTAGGGGAAATGGTTATAGTTTTGCCCATTGAGTATTTTGTTAGCTGTGGTTTTATCATATATGGCTTTTATGATTTAGAGGTATGATCCTTCTATTCCCATCTTGCTGATAGTTTTTATCAAGAAATGATGTTGTATTTTGTCAAATGCTTTTCTGCATCAATTTAAATGACTATGTGATTTTTATCTCTCAATTTGTTTATGTGATGTATCATGTTTATGGATTTGTGGATATTCTACCATCCTTGCATTTTTGGGATGAATCCTACTTGGTCATGTTGTATGATCTTTCTGATGTACTGCTGGATCTGATTTGCTAGAATTTTTTTGAGGATTTTGGCATCTATGTTCATGAGAGATATTGGCCTATAATTCTTTCCTTGTGTTTGTCTTTATCTGGTTTTGGTATTAGGGTGATGCTGGTTTCATAGAAGGTTTTGGAATTTTTCTTCTTATTGAATATTTTTGAATAGTCTGAGAAGGATAGGTTTTAATTCTTCCTTGAATATTTGGTAAAACTCTCCTGTGTATCCATCTGGTCCTGGGCTTTTATTTGCTGGAAGCTTTTTGATGACTGCTTCAATTTATTCCATAGTGATTGGCCTATAGAGCTGTTTAGATTCTTCCTGATTGAGTTTTGGAAGGTTGTATTTTTCTAGGGAAATGTCCATTTTTTGCAGATAGTCCAATACGTGGTAGTAGAGTTGTGCATAATATTTTTTTAAGAATCCTTTAATTTCAGCGAGGTCTGTTGTTATTTCTCCTCGTATATTTCTGATTTTGTTTATTTGGGTCTTCTCTCTTTGCTTCTTGGTGAGCCTTGCTAAAGGTCCAGCAATCTTGTTTACCCTTTAAAAGAACCAGCTCTTGGTTTTGTTGATATTTTGAGTTCTTTCCTTGGTTTCCATGTTGTTTATTTCCGCTCTGATTTTTACTATTTTCTTCCTTCAGCATACATTGGGCTTTTCTTGTTGCTCTCTTTCTAGCTCTTTGAGTTGTAGGGTTAGGAAATTTCTTACCATTGTTTCCGGTTTATTTTTTTTTCATTTCTATTTTTTTTTTCAGTAGGCTTGTAGAGCTAAGAACATCCCTCTCAAGACTGCTTTCTCTGTATCCTATAAATTTTGTATTGTTGTGTTGTCATTGTCATTTGTTGCCATGATGTTTTTTATTTCTCCCTTGATCTCTGTGGTTACCCAGTCGTTTAATAGCATGGTGTTTAGTCTCCATGTGTTTGATTTCTTTCTATTGTTTTATTGTAGTTGATTTCCACTTTTATGCCACTGTGATCTGAGAAGATGCTTGATATGATTTCTATCTTATTGAATTTGAAGAGACTTTGCCTATGACCCAACATTTGAAAATGATCCATGTGCACTGGAGAAGAATGTATATTTTGTGTCTTTGGGGTGAAATGGACATTTTCCTAGAAAAATAGAGCCTTCCAAAACTCAATGAGGAGGAATCTAAATATCTCAATAGGCCAATAACTATGGAAGAAATCGAAGCAGTCATCAAAAAGCTTCCAGCAAATAAAAGCTGGGGACCAGATGGCTACACAGGAGAGTTTTACCAAACATTCAAGGAAGAATTAAAACCTATCCTCCTCAGACAATTGAAAAATATTCAAGAAGGAACACTTCCAAACACCTTCTATGAAGCCAGCATCACCCTAATACCTAAACAAGATAAAGACAAACACAATAAAAGAGAATTATAGGCCAATATCTCTCATGAACATAGATGACAAATCCTCAACAAAATTCTAGCAAATCGGATCCAGCAGTACATCAGAAAGATAATACATCATGACCAAGTAGGATTCATCCCAGGAATGCAGGGTTGGTACAATGTCTGCAAATCAATAAATGTGATGCGTCACATAAACAAATTGAGAAATAAAAATCACATAGTTATATCAATTGACACAGAAAAAAGCATTTGACAAAATCCAACACAAATTTCTTGATGAAAACTCTCAGGGAGTGGGAATAGAAGGAGCATAGCTCAACATCATAAAAGCCATATATGATAAACCCACAGCTAACATGTTACTCAATGGGCAAAAACTAAAATCATTTCCCCTAAGAACAGGAACAAGACAGGGATTCCCACTCTCACCTCTCCTGTTCAACATATTATTGGAAGAATTAGCCATTGCAATTAGACAAGAAGAAGAAATAAAAGGCATTCATATTGGATAAGAAGTAAAGCTTCCTTTACTTGCAGATGACATGATACTGTACATAAAAAAAACAAACGACTCCATTGCAAAACTAATTGACTTAATGAATTCGGCAATGTAGCAGGATACAAAATTAATGCTAAGAAGTCTTTGCCATTTCTATACACTGATAGTGAAATTACAGAGAGACTAAAAAAGCAATCCCATTTACTATTGCACCAAAAAAATTAAGATACCTAGGAATAAATCTAACTTAAGAGTTAAAAGACCTATATGCAGAAAACAACAGGACACTGAAAAAAGAGATAGAGGAAGATGTTAACAGATGGAATAGCATATCCTGCTCTTGGATTGGGAGAATCAACATCATTAAAATGTCCATACTACCCAAAGCAATCTATAGATTCAATGCTCTACCCATTAAAATACCAATGCCGTATTTCATAGACCTAGTAAGAATTCTTCATAGATTCATCTGGAACAAAAAAAGACCATGAATAGCTACAGCAATTCTGAGAAAGAAGAAGGAAGTAGGTGGGATTGCAATTCCAGATTTCAAGCTATATTACAAAGCAAATGTTCTCAAAAGAACCTGGTACTAGCACAAGAACAGGTATATAGACCAAATGAATAGAATAGAGAATCCATATATCCACCCAAACCCCTATGCTGAACTAATATTTGACAAAGGTGGCATGAATATTCAATGGAGCAAAGATAGCCTCTTCAATAAATGGTGTTGGGAAAATTGGACAGATACATGCAAAAAAATGAAACTGGACCACCAACTTACACCAAACACAAAAATAAACTCAAAATGGACAGATGACTTTTACATTAGAAAGAAAACCATAAAAATACTAGAAGAATCCACATGCAGCACAATCTCAGAAATATGCCAAAAGAACTTCTTCACTGATACTGCTCCAAAGGCAATTGGAGCTAAAGAAAAAATAAAAAAATGGGGCTACATCAAAATAAAAAGGTTTGCACAGCAAAAGAAACTATCAACAAAACAACAAGAAAGCCCACTATATGGGAGAATATATTTGCAAATATTATCACTGATAAATGTTTAATCTCCAAAATCTACAGCCAACTTATACAACTTAATAAAAGAAAGATAAACGACCCCCCCCCCCCAAAAAAAAAATGGGCAAGGGACCTAAATAGAACCTTTTCAAAAGACGACAGAAGGAAGGCCAAGAGACACATGAAAACATGTTCATAGTCACTAATCATCCGAGAGATGCAAATCAAAATGACAATGCGATACCATCTTACACCTGCCAGAATGGCAATCATCAACAAATCAACTAACAACAAGTGTTGTGAAGATTCGGAGAAAAAAAATAAACCCTTGTGCACGGTTGGTGGGAATGCAGACTGGTGCAGCCACTGTGGAGAACAGTATGGAGTTTCCTCAAAAAACTAAAAATGGATCTCCCATTTGACGCTGTAATCCCACTCTCTAGGAATTTATCCTAAGAAATCACAAACACCAATCAGAAAGGATTTATGCACCCCTGTCTTCATAGCAGCACAATTTACAATAGCTACAATTTGGAAACAGTCTAGGTGCCCATCAGCAGATGAGTGGATCAGAAAACTGTGGTACATCTACACAATGGAATTCTATGCTGCCATTAAAAAGAAGGAATTCTTACCATTTGTAGCAACCTGGTTGGAAGTGGAGAGCATTATGCTTAATGAAATAAGCCAGTCAATGAAGGAGAAGCATCACATGATCTCACTCATTTGTGGATAATAAAGAACATTATAAACTGAGGAACAAAAGGATAGATACAGAGGCAGTAAAGCATCAGACTGTGAAATTACAGCAGGAAGATTAAAGTTAGGTGAGGTAGATAAGAGATCAATCAAAGGACATGTATGCATGCATATAAGCATAACCAATGAACATAGACACTGGGGGTTTGAGGTGTGCCTGGGAGGGAGGGGGCAATGGGGAGATATGTATAAAAATTAATAAAAAATAAAATATTTTATAACTATTAAAAATATATAAATTAAAAAAAAATATTCTGTGAGGTGAGTTCTTCCTTTAACCTTGAATAAAAATTCAGGAAAGTTGCGTAACTTTTAGTAATAAGAATCTCATTTTACTAATTAATATATCTTCAGTAATGTAAAAATACAATTATAAACTTTATTCAAAGTTGTCCTCTTTTCCAACTCAGACCTACTGCCAGTCTTACTAACTTGAACAGCAAAGAGTACATGTTTTCTTTACCTAATATTTTCCACCTTGTTAGCCTTTAATTTCTTTATGATAAGTGAGTACCCAAAAAAGAATAAAATGGCAAGGAAAAGAGTGAATTTAGTATACTTCCATGAGAAGGAGCAGGTAATCCTGGAGTTGGTAGGTGTTTAAGCTTGTTCATTTCTTTCTTTCTTTTTTTTATTGTGTTACATATATACATATCTCCCAATTGCCCCCCTCCCAGTCATACCCCAACCCCCCTGTGTCGTGTGTTCATTGATTATGCTTATATGCATGCATACAAGTATTTGCTTGATCTCTTATATACCCCACGTATCCTTAAACTTCCAGGTGTAATTTGACAATCTGTTTGATGCTTTACTGCTTCTGTGACTATCTTTTTGTTCATGAGTTTATAAAGTTCTTTATTATCCACAAATGAGTGAGATCATGTGGTGTTTATCCTTTATTGACTGGCTTATATCACTTAGCATAAGGCTCTGCAGTTTCATCCAGGTTGCTGCAAATGGTAAGAATTCCTTCTTTTTAATGGCAGCATAGAATTCCATTGTGTAGATGTACCACAGTTTTCTGATCCACTCATCTGCTGATGGGCACCTAGGCTGTTTCCAAATTGTAGCTATTGTAAATTGTGCTGCTATGAACAGAGGGGTGCAAAAATTCTTTCTGATTTGTGTTTCTACTTTCATAGGATATATTCCTAAGAGTGTGATTGCTGGAACAAATGGGAGATCCATTTTTAGTCCTTTGAAGGAACTCCGTACTGTTCTCAACAGTGGCTGCGCCAGTCTCCATTCCCACCAACAGTGCACAAGGGTTCCTTTTCCTCCGCATCCTCACCAACACTTGTCGTTTGTTGATTTGTTGATGATTGCCATTCTGACAAGTGTAAGATGGTATCACATTGTCAGTTTGATTTGCATTTCTCTGATAATTAGTGACTGAACATGTTTTTATGTGTCTCTTGGCCTTCCTTCTGTCATCTTTTGAAAAGGTTCTATTTAGATCCATTGCCCCTTTTTTTTTTATTGGACCGTTTAAATTCCTTTTGATGTAGTCCCATCTGTTTATTTTTTTCTTTAGCTTCAATTGCCTTTGGAGCAGTATCAGTGAAGAAGTTCTTTCGGCATATGGTTGAGATTGTGCTGTCTGTGGATTCCTCTAGTATTTTTATGGTTTGCCATCTAATGTTTAAGTCCTGTATCCATTTTGAGTTTATTTTTGTATTTGGTGTAAGTTGGTGGTCCAGTTTCATTTTTTTGCATGTATCTGTCAAATTTTCTCAACACTATTTATTGAAGAGGCTATCTTGGCTCCATTGAGTGTTCATGCCTCCTTTGTCAAATATTAGTTGAGGATAGTGGTTTGGGTGGATATCTGGGTTCTCTATTCTATTCCATTGGTCTCTATGTCTGTTCTTGTGCCAGTACCAAGCTGTTTTAAGAACAGTTGCTTTGTAGTACAGCTTGAAACCTGGTCTTGAGATTTCACCTACTTTATTCTTTTTTCTCAGAATTGCTGTGACTATTCGCAGTCTTTTTTATTTTTTTTTTCCAGATGAATCCATGAAGAGTTCTTTCTAGGTCTGTGAAACACATCGTTGGTATTTTAATGGATAGTGCATTGAATCTGTAGATTGCTTGGGTACTATGGGCATTTTAATAATGTTGATTCTCCCAATCCATGAGGATGGTATGCCCTTCCATCTATTAACATCTTCCTCTATGTCTTTTTTCAGTGTCCTGTAGTTTTCTGCATATAGGTCTTTAACCTCCTTACTTAGGTTTATTCCTATCTTAATTTTTTTGGTGCGATCGTAAATGGGATTGCTTTTTCATCTCCTTTCTATAATTTCACTATTAGTGTTTAAAAATGCCACAGAATTCTTGGCATTGATTTTGTATCCTGCTACATTGCCAGATTCATTTATTGAGTCAATTAGTTTTCAGATTGAGTCCTTCTGGGTTTTTATGTATAGTATCACGTCATCTGCAAATAAGGACAGCTTTACTACTTCTTTTCCAGTTTGGATGCCTTTTATTTCTTCTTCTTGTCTAATTGCAATGACTAATACTTCCAGTGCTATGTCGAACAGGAGAGGTGAGAGTGGGAATCCCTGTCTTGTTCCTGTTCTTAGGAAAAAAGGTTTCAGTTTTTGCCTTTGATTATGATGTTAGCTGTAGGTTTATCATATATGGCTTTTATGATGTTGAGTTATGATCCTTCTATTCCCACATTACTGAGAGTTTTTATCAAGAAGCTTGTTGGATTTTGTCAAATGCTTTTTCTGCATCAATTGATAAGACTAAGTTATTTTTATCTCTCAATTTGTTTATGTGCTGTATCACTTTTATTGATTTGCAGATATTATACCATCCTTGAATTCTTGGGATGAATCCTACTTGGGTATGGTGTATGATCTTTCTGATGTACTGCTGGATCCGATTTGCTGTAAATTTGTAGAGGATTTTGGTGTCTACGTTCATGAGAGATATTGGCCTATAATTCTCTTTCCTTGTGTTGTCTTTATCTGGTTTTGGTATTAGGGCGATGCTGGCTTCATAGAAGGTGTTTGGAAGTCTTCCTTCTTCTTGAATATTTTTGAATAGGCTGAGAAGGATAGGTTTTAATTCTTCCTTGAATGTTTGGTAAAACTCTTCTGTGTAGCCATCTGGTCCCCAGCTTTTATTTGCTGGTAGCTTTTTGATGACTGCTTCAATTTCTTCCATAGTTATTGGACTATTGAGATGTTTAGATTCTTTCTGATTGAGTTTTTGAAGGTTAAATTTTTCTAGGATTATGTCCATTTCTTGTAGGTTGTCCAGTTTGTTGGAATAGAGTTGTTCCTAGTATTTTTTACAATCCTTTGTATTTAGGCAGGGTCTGCTGTTATTTCTCCTCATTCATTTCTGATTTTGTTTATTTGGGTCTTGTCTCTTTGCTTCTTGGTGATCCTGGCTAGAGGTCCATCAATCTCTTTATCTTTTCAAAGAACCAGCTCTTGGTTTTGTTGATCTTTTGAATTGTTTCTTTGGTCTCAATGTTGTTTATCTCTGCTCTGATCTTTACTATTTCCTTCCTTCTGTTTACATTGGGTTTTCTTGTTGCTCTCTTTCCAGGAATTTGAGTTTTAGGGTTAGGACATTTCTTACCATTGTTTTCTGTTATTTGTTTTTTTCAGTAGGTTTGTAGAGCTATGAACTTCCCTCTCAAGACTGCTTTCACTGTGTCCCATAAATTTTGTATTGTTGTGTTGTCATTGTCATTTGTTGCCATGATGTTTTTATTTTTATTTTTTCTTTGATATCTCTGGTTACCCAGTACTTGTTTAATAGCATGCTATTAAATATTGTTTAATCTCCATGAGTTTGATTTCTTTATATTGTTTTCATTATAGATAATGTCCAGTTTTGTGCCACTGTAGTCTGAGAAAATGCTGGATATGATTACTATATTTTTTAATTTACAGAGACTTTTCTTATGAGCTAACATATAATCTATCTTTGAACATGACCCATGTGCACTGGAGAAGAATGCATATTCTGTGTCTTTGGGATGAAATGTTTTGAAGATGTCAGTTAATTCCATCTGGTCTAATGAGTCTTTTAAGATTGATGTTTCTTTGCTGATTTTTTGTTTAGAGGATTTTTCCAGTGGTGACAGTGGGGTATTAAAGTCTCCTACTATGATTTTATTGCTGTCAATCTCTCCCTTCATAGCTTCCAGGATTTTTTTTATGTATTTAGGTGCTCCTATATTGGAAGCGTATATGTTTACCAGATTTATTTCTTCTTGTTGGATTGTTCCCTTCGGTATTATAAAGTGACCTTCTTTATCTATTGCTATTCCTTCACTTTGAGAGCTAATTTTTTCATATATAAGTATTGCAACCCCAGCTTTTTTTTTCATTTCCATTTGCCTGAAATATCATCTTCCATCCCTTCATCCTCAATCTGTGTGCATCTCTTTTTTTGATGTGGGTTTCTTGTAGACAGCAGATATATGGATCATGTTTTTTCATCCAATTGGTTACCCTATATCTTTTGATTGGAGTATTTAATCCTTTTACATTTAAAGTTATCATTGATAGGTATTTATACGTCACCATTTTTACTCTTTAGACCAGGGTTCCTTCTTTGCTTCCTATATCTTTTAATTACAGCAGACCCTTTAACATTTCTTGCATTGCTGGTTTGGTGGTTATATATTCCCTTAGTCCTTTTTTGTTTGTGAAGCTTCTGATTTCACCTTCAATTTTGATTGAAAGCCTTGCAGGGTACAGTATTCTTGGATTCAGACCCTTGCTTTGCATTACTTGGTGTATTTCATTCCATTCCCTTCTAGCCTGATGAGTTTCTGTTGAGAAATCAATTGCTAGTCTTATGGGGGTTTCTTGGTAGGTAACTTTCTATTTCTCTCTGGCTGCTTTTAAGATTCTTACTTTGTTGTTGCTGTTTGCCAATTTAATTATAATGTGTTCTGGTGTTGTTCTTTTGGGGTTCATTTTGCTTGGGACTCTGTGAGCTTCTTGGATTTGTGTGGGTTTTTTCTTCTTATATTAGCGAAGTTTTCTGTAATTATTTCTTCAAACACTTTCTCTAATCCTTGTTGAATTTCCACTCTTTCTGGAACCCCAATTATGTCTATTTTGTTTTGTTTTTTGTTAGCCCAAAGTTCCCTTAGGCTCTCCTCTTGCTTTTTAATTTTTTTTTTTCCTAGAAGCTGCTGTATTTGGGTATTTTTTTCGAAATTGTTTCCTAGCTCCCCTATGTGGTCCTCTACTTCTTCTAGTCTACTTTTGATGCTTTCTATTGAGTTCTTTATAACAGTTTTGTCATTTTTAATTTCTTCTTGATTATTCTGCATTTCTTCTTGCTTCTTCATTTCCGCTTGGCTCTTCTTTATTCCTCTTGGCTCTTACTCACATTGTTGATTTTGTCTTCTATTCATTTCAGCCACCTTATGATTAATTCTCAGGCTGGCTTATTTCTGCTTCTATTTCATTTACTTCCTTTTCTGGTGATACCTGCCTTTCTGTCATACGCAGGCTGTTTCTTTGTCTTCCCATGGTCTTTCTTCTCTGGGGTCTGGTTATATAGTTCTCTCTCCTACATTGATTCAAAGGCACAAACTGCAACACTACCAGGTACTATAAACAAGGCACTGAACATAAATGTATTCATGATTTTAATAACTACAAAGAAGGTGACCACCAATGAAAGACAAATTAGCAGTAAGTAGAGAAAGAAGAAGAGAAAAATGAGGCAAAAAGAAAAGAAAGAAGGGCTATAATCAAATTGGGAGATGGGAGAAAAAAAATACAATAAAATAAAACAATAAAAAGGAGAAGAAGAAGGAGAAAAGAGAAAGAGAAAAAAAGTCAGAGAGAAAGGAAAGAGAATAAGAGAGAAAAGGGGAACAAATTTTAATTGGGAGGAGAAAGCTCCAATGAAATAACCAGTAATCCCAAAAAATGACAGCAACAAGTACCTGCAGATTAGTACAAACTACAAATAACAAATAATATCAAGGGAGGCAAGGGGAAAATGAGGTAAAAAAAGAAACCAAAACAAAGGAAACAAAAAGCAAATAAAACAAGTAGAATAAGCTAAAACAATCTCACACAAAAATTACAAAAAATCGATATTATCACTGTTCAGGCAAATAGCAACTAAAGGACATAGAGAAAAACAACTTTTTGGCTAGGGAAGACAAGAAGAGCGAGGTTTGTATGACTTGGAGTAGGGGATTTGAAATTAGATATATGAGTTGGGTGAAATTTTACCCAGTTAAAGAGAAAGAATAGGGAGAATCTAAAGTTGGAAAAGGGAAAGAGAAACAAGACAACAAAATGGGGAAAGTTATGAAGAGAGTATTGGCATAAAGGTAGAGTTGAGATAGAGTAAAATTATGCTAAAGGAAAGATGAAAATAGAATGTAGAACTCTAATCACAAAGTAAAATAAAGAGAAAACAACATGACACTTGTTTTATTTTTGAAAAGGTAAAGTAGTAGTAATAAAAATACTAGTTGAAAACAAAAAGGTAATAATTAAAAAGGTAAAATCAATTGAGGAGAAAAGAAAAAAATAGCTTTATAATTAAAATATGCAAAAATAAAAAATAAAAGAAAAGAAATAAAAAGAAAAAAAAGAAAAAGAAAAAAATAGAATGGATAGTAGTGGAAGTCATTCACTTCCACTATTGTTCTGTGTGGCACTCCTGTTTCTCAGTCGGGAGGGTATTGCAGTTCCCTGTGTTTCACTGCTGGGGTGTGTCTGTCTTATCCCTTTATTCTTTTGTAATTATGCTAGAGTCAATTTGTGAGTCATCCACTGAGTAGCACTGTTTCAAAATTGACCTCTGAGACTAAGTACAGGACCTCTCTAGGCTGTGCTTAAATTCTGCTACTCTTTGGTTCTCAATACCAGTTTGTGGGGATTCGAGCAGCAAGGATACTGTAATAACTCCCAGGCTGTCCTTCTGCCTCAGATTAAAATGAGTTGTTTTCTAGAGCTCCCCTCTGTTAACAGCTCCAAGAGTCCCCTTCTACATTTAGGGATCATGCCTTGCCCCACATCCCTGGACCTCTCCAGAAGCAGCTTTCCTGCAGCCAGGTTCCCACAGTGTGTTCATCTCTGTTCTGTGGGACAAGAGACCTCACCTTATCCTAGGTGAAATCTGACCTTTCTGTGTGTTGTGTGGAGTTTCTCTGAGTCCATGTGTTTGTGCCAATTGGAGAGCAGTGTTCTGGGTCCCCCAGCTATTCGGTGGGTGCTGCAGGTGTAGCTTTCAGACCGCTGTAGACATCCACTTCCCTCTGCAAGATAGCTCGTTCTCCATGTTCCCACTGGTGACTCCAGGACACAAAAACCCCTTGGCAATGGGGCTGCCTGCTCATGGGAGCCCCGTCCAGCAGTCCCCCACCTTTTCCTGGAGGATACCTGACTCTTAACTTGCAGATAAACACTCCCAGTGCAACTCTCAGCTGCTCTCTCTCTCTGTCTGCCCAGCGACAAGTCTCCAAACACGTCAGTCTATTCTTCCGCCATTTTTTTCTCCTGATCATTTCTTTCATGGATTGCTTTGTTAACTTCTTAAGAGACAACGTCATCACTGGAAATACATTACTTACACTTCTCCTAATATTTCTTCTGTCTGTTTCTTTATCACATAGGAATTTGACCATTGACTACTGATTGGGGACATATCTCCCATGGCCTCCTTTAACCAAGTTCTAAGGAATCTCATGCCAGATCATTTTGTGTGTTGCCCATAAGATATGCTCATGTATTCTTTGCCTCAACATACTTGGAGTGTACTGACATTGTTCAAATACAACTTATCTTTGCTCTGCTTTAAGAGCAAATAGCTAAGAAGTCTTGCCTTTTAGATTGTCTTGGTGGCGTGAGACATACATTAATCATCAGATACATACATCATTCAGTCAGGCTCCAGGGAACATATTTCAAACTCTTCATATGATTGAATAGAATACCCTTTCCTTTGATCTGTGATAAGAGGCAAGCATCCCTGACTACTCACACTTTGAAAAGATACTACTCATAGCACACCAACAATTCTTTCCAAAAATTCTCTCCTAAATGCCCAGTCCTTTAGAAAATTCCCTAATATCATTTACTAGAGGCATGGTGCACAAAATTCATGTACTGAGGCAGGAGGGGGCTTCCCACAGCCTAGTCTGCACCCTTTCTAATCTGGACCCCATAGAAATTGGGCATAAACCAGCAGTCAGATATCCCCCTCACGATCCAAGACTGGTACCTCCCAACCACTCACCTGTTTGCCTGCCTGATTGCCCCTAATCTCTTTTGCCTGCCATCCTGATCACCCCTAACCACTCCCCTGCTGGCCTGACCATCCCTAACTGCCCTCCCCTGAAGGCTTGGTTGCCCCCAAATGCCATCCCCTGCTGGCCTTGTCACCCTCACCTGTCCTCCCCTGGTGGCCTGTTTACCCTAAACTGTCCTCCTTTGCTGGCTATCTCATGACCATATAAGGGCAGCCATCTTGTGTGAAGGTGTGATGGTCAATTTGTATATTACCTATAGTATTATATAAGATAGGTTGAAATAGAATATTTGAGTAGGATTTTTAAACCAGTATTCAGCCAGTCTCCTTTGTAAATTCCACATGGTGACTTCTTTCCACCTGTTGGTTTATAATATTTTAGTTATAGATCTCAAATTCAGACTTAAATACTTCAATTTCACATCATATTACAAAAGAAACACAAAAATGAAACAAAATAATAAAAAAAACAACAATTAACACTAGAACAAGGGAAATAAAGGATAATAGGTACACAAAGAGACCTCAATTATAAAAAGTAATATAATTTAAAAAAAATCAGAAGTCTTCTTATAAAGTGGCATGATATCATCAATTAGTCTAAAAGGACATTGCTTTCAAATAGAGATCAAATTTTTATTTTAATTTAATAGACATTGAGATACCAAAAGAAACTATCAAAAGGTACTATTTGGTTATGTATTTCCTACCTGATGAGGAAAATGTTGGAGCAGATTTTGAGTACTAAAAATTACATCCATTAGAACATTAGGATTTACAATTATGACAAAACAAGGCAAAAATGCCAATCCCAATTTCTAGTATTGCTATCTGAAAACATCTAATTTTTAGTGAAGGACCTGTGGATGGGAAAGAAATGCTCTTTTTGCATGTGACAAGTAGTTCATTTAAATAATATTTGACCTAGTTCTGTACAAGAGATAGAAATTGTAAGTACAGTGGTACCTCGAGATACGAGTTTAATTTGTTCCGTAACCTTGAGGCATGGGAAACTATGAGACGCTTGAACCGAGGTAAACAGGTGGGTTGTGTGCAGCTGGCCGATCCACGTGATTACTCCTATCTCAAATGTTGCTCATATTTCAAAGCAAAAATCGCTCACTCGAGGGCTCGTATCTCAAAAATCTCGTATGTTAGGGCACTTGTATCTCGAGGTACCACTGTATATACTATTTGGGGGTACCTTATTCTACTTAAGTTGTTGGAGAGATGCCTTTTTCAACAAGATCCACTGTGATGAGATTAATGACACAAATTGGAGACAGTGTAGCTAGTGACTGGGACAGTATCCCTAATGTGTTGAGGATATCCATCAGCAGTAGTACTGTTCATATTTAGTTAGCTACTTTGGCAATGGTGGATAATGTGACCTCATAAAATGTCATCTAGTAGAGCATCAGTGTGAAATAATACTAATGGGCAAATTGAAAAGTTTCAGGAAAGCTTTAACCACTGCCAATATGGTATGATCCACCCATGACTCAGGACAGGAAGGGAGTTGAGGGATTGGGCTAAGATAACCATACATTTTATTTTTTACAGTGGGATACTTTTTAAGAGTTAAAGGGCTATATCAGTAATTATGCTACTACAATAAACCTAAACTAAGACTCTCTGGGCTAACTGGGCATATAGTACTCCTGGATTGGAGGACTACTTAAGAAGTGAGTGGCTAAGGCAAACACAAGTGACGTCTCTATATCTGCTTTGAAGGTAGGCACTTAGGAATCAATGAGCACCATTTTCTGTGCCTATTTCCTCTTGTTCAATTATTTTTTTCAATATACCTAGCTTTATTTTCAGCCGAAAATTATCTATCTATATGCTCCTATCCACATAAATTTGGTATAAATTATATAGTCCAAACCTAGTTGAAAGCATATAAAGAATTTTGCTTATCTTACCTTTTTGCCTTTTAAAAATACTTAGCTTTTCAATAATTTTCAAATGTTAAGTTGATTTAGGCAGTATGAGGGGAGATGCAAATGAATAACACTATGAGGATGATTGGGAAAATAACAGCAAGAGTTGAGGAGCTTAATTTTGATGTGGAAGATTATGAGAAGCTCTTACAGTTTGCATAAGTGCAGCCACAGTCAATTGAATTTAGTAATATTTAGTGCCTATCCTGTGCTACATATTATCTGTCATCAATGAATTTGTAATCTGTTTAGGGAGATTAAAAATCTGCACATGAAACAATTAGTGCACAAATCAGGATAATCAAATGTCAAAGTATAAATACCAGATAATGAATATTACTATATGGTATGGGCCAGAAGTTAGTGTGTGTGTATCTATGTATGTGGGGGTCTTAAACATAATACCCTACCCCAAGTAGACATTTCATCAGAAACTGACAAAAATAGCTAAATTTTTACTAAAAATATATGCTCCATCATTTCCATAGTGTGGAGTTGTTACCCAAAGATAACTGTCCAGCCAATTATGACATCTCCCTACCTTAAACTTTGCATTCTGTTATGGCCATGTGACCAGTTTTCTATAATGAAGTATAGACAACAATGATGTAGATAACTTTGAGGATAGTTCACTTTGATGAAATTGGTGTGCTTTTGCTGCACTTAGTTCCTCCATCTGCTGCTGGAGGCTAAGACCAGCAAGTCATAATTAGGCAAGAAGTTTTTCAGAAGACCGATGGACTTTGATATTCATCAGGGCTGATAATTTGCATATTATTACCTGCTGCTGGCTGAATAGGTCTCTGAAACACTGATCAGAAACAACTGAATTTTACTATTACATTAATGAGAAACAAACTTTTATTTTGTTAATATTTTGAAACTTTCAGATTTTGTTTTATTTTGTTATAACAATTAGTATTACCTTAAATAAATAAGTTTTGCACGATTCTTTACAAGCAAACCATCTCACAGTAGCCATGGATTTAATTGCTTACTGATTCTTTTGCTCCATTATTGAGTATAATTAGGAAATGCATTAGTTCCCCCTTGTGTTTACCTAATAATACGTGGGTGTAAAAGGAGAGGAGAAAAGAACTGATTTTCCACCAAACACTTCAGTTCTTTCACTTATTCTAAATTATTTTAAAGTCACCTAAATTCAACTGCTGACATCTTTACACAGATTTGCAGGATGAAACAATGAAAGAGACCAGAGTATAATGAATTCAAAATTTAGTATATGTACTCCTTCCCATCTAGGTCAGAATTTCAAAATTTAAAATTCTTCTTTTGATACTAAATATGATTACTAGCAATATCATTTGATATTTTCAATAATGAAATTTTACTAGCATGGGTTAGGGAATTGAGTATCAAAAGTGTTCAAGTAGTAGAATTTCAGGTTGTGGGCTCAGTTACCAGTGGGGGGGGGGCATGCAGGAGGCAGCTGAGCAATGATTCTCTCTCAACATTGATGTTTCTATCTCTCCCCTTATCCTCATCTCTGAAATCAATAAAAATGTATTTTAAAATATGTAGTTATAAGTAATTCCCTATTATCTGTGTTTTCATTTTTATTGTTTCAGTTACCCACTGCCAATCATGGTCTGAAATAATTAAATTGAAAATTCCAGAAGTAAATAATTTATAAGATTTAATTGTAGGCCATTCTAAGAGTATGATAGTCTCATACTATCCTACTCCATCTTACCAGGAAAAGAATAATTCCTTTGTTCAGCATATCCACATTATATAGGTGCTACCTAACAATTAGCCACTTACTAGCAGTCTCAGTTATTACATATATTATAATGGTATCACAATGCTGTGTTCAAATAACCCTTATCTTACTTAATAATGGCCACAAAGTGAAAAAGTAGTGATTCTAGAAATTTGGATAGACCAAAGAAAATCCATAAGGTGTTTCCTGCAGTAAAAAGATAAACATTTTTTACTTAATAAGTAAAGAAAAAAAGTCATATGCTAAGACCTAAAGAAAAATGAATTTTCTATCCATGATATTTTGAAGAAGGAAAAAGACATTCATATTGGTTTCACTGCCATACCTCAAACTGCAAAAGTTATGGCTGCAGTGCAAGATAAGTACTTAGTTAAGGTGGAAAAGGCATACAATTTGTGGGCAGAAAACATAAACAGTAAACATGTTCTGATTGACAGCAAAGTGTTGCACCAGAAAGCATTGTGCTTATACAAAGTTTTCAACAAGGGATCTCTTGAAATGAGTGACTACATTAACATAACTTTTATTATACTTTACTATTATAGTTATTCTGATTTATTATTTAATATTGTTAATTTTTTATTATGCCTAATTTAAAATTAAAATTTATCATAGGAAAAACATAGTTATAAGAGGGTTCAGCACTATTGTTGATTTCAAGCACCCACTGGGGATCTTGGAACATATCCATTATGAATGAAGGGGAACTACCGTAATAATTAAAATTTAGCTACTAGCGTTTGAATAGTTTAATGCCATTGTAAGAAATACAATAAAATAATGCATAAGTTAGTTTATGATAAGAGAGTATTTTAAAAGCAGTATCACAATGAATGTATATTTTTGGAGCAAATTAAAATTAACATATATTGGTGAAATAGAACACTTAGCAAATTCAAATTCTCAGGCCTCACCCCAGATACTCAGAATCACAAACTCTTGGGTGGGTTCCTGTAATCTGTATTTTAACACACTAAGTGATTCTGATGCATATTTAAGTTTGAGAACAATAAGCCATACCATGTCCCAGTAACAAATCAACCCTGAAATCTTAGTAACTTATCAAAACTTAGGCTTATTTCGCACTCAATACCACATTGTCATGTAGGAACCCCTGTTAACAGAGGTACCAATATCTTATAGTTGTGGTGTCTGGAGCATGTGACCTCTAGCACTTCAAAAGGGGAAGAGAGCCGAAACCAGTTTGGCTCAATGGATAGAGTATCGGCCTGCGGACTGAAAGGTCCCAGGTTCGATTCTGGTCGAGGGCATGTACATTGGTTGCAGGCACATCCCCAGTAGGAGGCGTGCAGGAAGTGGCTGATCGATGTCTCTCTCTCATTGATGTTTCTAACTTCCTATCCCTCTCCCTTCCTCTCTGTGAAAAATCAATAAAATAGATTAAAAAGAAAGGGGTGTGGATAGACAGCTATAATGTTGTGAGCTGATCCTTTTATTCTTTTCAATTGCCCACAAGTACTAGTCATGTGATACTTCTAACAACAAAGGATATGGGAAATGATGGAGAGTAGTTGAAGTGTTTGATAATTACTATTATCTCTGCCACAGATCTCTGTATTACACTTTATCTAAATTATTGCAAATGTACAAAATATTTAAAAGAAAAAGTTGAAATTATACAATTAGAAAATTTAGGTCAACATTTGTAAAATACTCTCTGTCATGGGAAAAGCCTTTCTAAGCACATTTTTTAAAAATATATTTTTATTGATTTCAGAGAGAAAGGGAGAGGGAGAGAGAGATAGAAACATCAATGATGAGAAAGAGTCATTGATCAGCTGCCTTCTGCATCCCTACTTTGGAGATTGAGTCTAAAACCCTAGACAAGTGCCCTGAGCAGGAATAGAACCATGACCTGCTGGTTCATAGTCAATACTCAACCACTGAGCAACAGAGACTGGGGTAAGCATGTTTTAAAGAACATAAATCATGATACAAAAAATGACAGATTTAACTGTATAGAAAGTAAGGAATGTCAAAATAAAATAAAATTTATAAAAGCAGAAAACTGCATTTGCATATATGACTAAAAGTTAATGATATCAATTTGTAAGAAGTTCTTAAAGCAATAAGAAAAAGAAAAACATTCCAATAACAATTTGAGAAAGTGTTATATTAAAATATTTGACCTCAATAATTATCAAAGATATTAAAATTAAATCTAGGTATCAGACTCCACCTCAAAAACTATCAGAAGAAAATGTATAATATACAGTGTTGACAAAGCTTTAGAATAATGTATTTATTATTATTTTTAAAATATATTTTATTGATTTTTTTACAGAGAGGAAGGGAGAGGAATAGAGAGTTAGAAACATTGATGAGATAGAGACATTGATCAGCGGTCTCCTATATGCCCTCTTCTGGGGATGTGATCACAACCAAGGTACATGCCCTTGACTGGAATCAAACCTGGGACCTTTCAGTCCGCAAGCCAATGCTCTATCCACTGAGTCAAACCAGTTTTGGTATAATGTATTTATTATTGCTATTGGTAGTATGATTCTGAAAGGAATGGTGACTATATATATATATATCATATATAAATCACCTTAATCTTTTTATCCTTATACTAGAGGCCTGGTGCACAAATTCATGCATGAGAGGGAGGATTGTTCCAAGGGGGGTTGGTGGAAGGGGGATGTGATAGACCTTCTGGGCAGGTGGTGGGATGCTCTTGCCAACACAGGATCTAGATCTGTCCCGCTGACATTCACACTGGTTGTCAGGAGCCACCTGGCAGCTAATTTTTATATATTTTTTTTCTTGTGGAGCTTCTAGGGAGGGGAAGAGCCCCTCAGCTGACAGACCCATTCTGGCAGCCTAATAGCCCAGCAACAGCCACTCACTTCCTCAGTAGACCTGCAGGTCTCAGCAATGGAGAATTGGCCATGCACCAACAGACCAGCATTGCCAGCATAATCCCCACAGCACTGCTAGCCTCCTGGAAGTCAGCCTCAGGCACCATGGCCACTTTCCCTCCCTACTGGCCTGGTCTCCCCCAACTGCTCTCCCCTGCAGGCATGGTTCCCGCCACTGTCTTTCCCTGCAAGCCTGCTTGCTCCTAACTGCTCTCCTCTGCAGGCCTAATCATCCCCAACTGCCCTCCCCTGTAGGCTTGATCACCCCTAACTGACCTCCCTTTCAGGCCTGGTCACCCCTAACTGTCCAACCTTGATCACCTACAATTGCCATCCCCTGCTAGCCATCTTGTGGCAGCCATCTTGTGTCCACATGGGGGTGGCCATCTTTGACCACATGGGAATGGCCATCTTGTGTGTTGGAGTGATGGTCAATTTGCATATCACCTCTTTATTTTATAGGATTATTATTTGAGTTCCACACACATATGATTAATAATATTAGGGATATCTATAATCAGAAAAGTTAATTTTTCTTTTTTATTACTGCTAAAATGTTTTCTTAATGCTTACAGTCCTGAACTATAGGTTATAGTTTACTATACAACATACTTTCTAGATTAAGACTATGGTAGTGAGGATGGAAAATTTCTAGGTAATACAGAAAACAAGAAGGAATTATGAAGGAACAGGGTTTCAGTAATAAAAAGCTTATGCAATGTAGATAATATTTTCTGCTCCTTATCTGACCTGATGTCTATTAGGAAAATGGTATTCCATTCATTTCATGATCAAGAGTAATTTACTTTAATAGCATTTTTTTATCTTATTCATCAATTGTCAGAAAAATACATTAGAAGCAATTAGTTTTTTGTTTATCTCTACTTACAGTATAGGTTGTATCCCCCTTTTATGGTGGGGAGGATAATAAATGTTCTTGCTCAATTCGTGAAGCAAAGCCCTCAAAGTCAAACACTGCATTTAGCCAATGCAGCCCTCCCTTTTTCACCTTCACCTCAACCTGAGGGTTTGTAAGAATGATTCTGAGGAGGCATTTAATCTCATATAAAGAAGTTACATAATACATTTTGTGAAAGGCATTTAAAGGACTAGCAGACTAGTCCATATTGGAAGATGTAATTTTAAATCATCATATCTCAGTGAGTAGCCTTATATTGAGCACAAAAAAATTGATAGAAAACAAGTAGAAATTACCAAAAAAAAATTGCTTGCTTAATTTTTTCTCTACCTAAATTATCTTCATGTCTTTCCTCAGAAAGTTATTGCTGGATTTGGGGGTCTTATTACTATAATATTTTATTATCTGGAAAATTGGATACAATGTTTTTTAAGCAAGTATTCAACTTATCCAAGAAGTACTTTATATTGTATCTGGCTATTTTCCCCTTATAATTTTCAATGTTCATTTTGCTAAGACCTATTAAGTACATGAAACAAAAGTGACTACAAATTATTATTTTTTTTACCTTTAAGTCCCCAAAACTTGAGTCAGCCTTGTGTTAAATTAAAATCTATCTTATGGTAAATTGTACTCTCTAAACACTTAACTATTTTATTGTATTTAAAACTTCAGTCTTAAAATTTGTAGGACATAATGCAATGAGCTAGAACTCATGCAATTAACAGGGATAGGTACTACATTACATTTATGTTCTTAAAATATTAGTCTACTTTCTTTTTTTATTAAATAAATAATTATTTAAGCTCTAATTTCCCAGAGCAAAGTAGATATGTTACAACACAAAGACTTTATAGATCCTTACTTTTCATAAATAATTTTAATACAGCTCTTGAAATTTCCACAATAAACACTGTCATGAGATTTCTGATCGAGTTTGCATTACAATATTATCAGATACAGAGACTCAATCTGATCAACATCCTGCCTTCATTTGAAAAATTCTGTGACTTAACATGAATAATAGTGTTAGCATTCATTTATTTATATTCTTTGTACTTCCTGTGAAGTTGACCGTTTTTTCATAAAAAATAAACTATAGCTTTTAATCTATTTCTCTTTTTCAAAGGTTCAGGCTAGATGTCTTGCTTATTCAAGGGGCTCAAAACAGCCACAACAAATAGATTCATTAATTTGGTCATTAATACATATTTTCAGTTTTACAATGTGAAGTGAAAAATCAAAGGAAAGTACAATAAAAAAGTAGATTCCTATTGTTAATGAGATGTATTATCTATTGACCATACTTATTTCACTACAGGATGCAGTCTTGGAGACTTTCTGTGTAATTATAATTCATTTCCATATTCTTTATAATTCCTTCTTCAATCAAAATCTCAAATGGTCTTTTTTTCTTCACTTATGATTCACCCAAACACTTTATTTTCTCCCAAACTATCATTCTAATGCAACTGCATTTTTTCAGTAAACATGTTCTAAGACTAAAATAACTTGCTGGTGAACATCTTATAAATGGGAGGAATACATTCTACTAAGCTTGCTTCTAATGCACATCTCTGAACTATCTCATGTCATCTGGGATGCATGTTTCTGGGTACCCTGAAGGCAAGATAATTGACTGTTTGCTAAAGATATAGCAGTTGGAAAATGTTTACAGTTATCTAGTCCACATATGAATTGGACAGGGACATTTAATCCCATGCCTGAAAGAAAAAAAAAAAAGAGGAGCCATGTTGCTCTATAAACTGTCTCAACAATATAAAATGACCACAGACAAATTATCCTTTGAGACCATGAAAGCAATTTAAATATGCAGCTCCTGAGACATTGGTTAATCTGACAGACTTTGTGCTTTCTCTCTCATTGATGTTTCTAACTCTCTCTCCCTCTCCCTTTCTCTCTGTAAAAAAATCAATAAAATATATATTTTTTAAAATCAGCAAAGGAAGAGCAATTCTAAATAACTCACTAGATCAGATGGACCTAATTGACATCTTCAGAGCATTTCACTACAAAGCCATGGAATATATGTTCTTCTCATGTGCACATGGGATATTTTCCACATATAGACCAAATATTTGGTCACAAGCAAAGTATCCTAAAATTAAAAAGATTGAAATCATATAAAGCATTTTCTTGGACCACAATGGCATAATATTAGAAATAAATTGCAATAAAAACATTCCAAAAATTCAAACACTTGAGTGCTGAATAGCATGCTATTGAGCAATAATTGAGTTATCAATGAGATCAAAGACAAAATTAAAACATCCTGGAGACTAATGACAATAAAAACACACCACCACCAATGCTATGGGACACAATGAAAGCAGTCTAGACAGGGAAGTTTATAACTCTATAGCCCTACCTCAAAAAAACCAAGAAAAAATGGTAATGAATCATCAAACTCAACAACTCAAAGAATTAGAAAGAGCAACAAGGAAAGCCCACAGTGAGCAGAAATGAATGACATAGAGTCCCCCCAAAAAAACAAACAAAAAAAAAAAAACAAAAAAAAACCCAAACCCAATACAAAAGATCAACAAAACGAAGAGCTGGTTCTTGAAAAGGATAAATAAGATTTATGAATCTCTAGCTAGGCTCAAAAGAGAGAGGACCCAAATAAACAAGATCAGAAATGAAAGAAGTGAAATAACAACAGCCCCCTCCAAAATAAAAAGGATTGTTAAAAAATACTATGAACAACAATATTCCAATGGAGTGGAAGACCTGCAGGAAACAGACATATTACAGAACAATATAACCTTCTGAAACTCAATCAAGAAGAATCTAAACATCTCAATAGGCCAATAACTATGAAAGAAATGGAAGCAGTCATCACAAAGCTTCCAGCAAACAAAAGCCCTAGACTAGATGGCTACACGGGAGAGTTGTACCAAACATTCAAGGAAGAATTAAAACCTATCCTCCTCAGACTATTCAAAAAAATTCAGGAAGAAGGAAAACTTCCAACCACCTTCTAAGAAGCAATCATCACCCTAATACCAAAACCAGATAAGAACAACACAATGAAAGGGAATTACAGGCCAACTTCACTCATGGACATAGATTACAAATCCTCAACTATTCTTTCTAGCAAATAGGATCCAGCAGTACATCAGAAAGATCATACACCATGAACAAGTAGGATTTATCCAAGGAATACAAGGATGGTGCAATATCCACAAATCAATAAACGTGATACATCACATAAACAAATTGAGAGATGAAAATTACATAATCATATCCATTGATGTAGAAAAAGCATTTGACAACATTCAACACCCTTTCTTGAGAAAAACTTTCAGCAAGGTGGGAATAGAAGGATAATACCTCAACATAATAAAAGCCATATATGACAAACCCACAGACAACATCATATTCAATTGGCAAAACCTAAAACCATTTCTCCTAAGAACAGGAACAAGACAGAGATGCCCATTATGACCATACCTATTCAACATAGTGCTGGAAGTACTACCCATTGTGATCAGACAAGAAAAAGAAATGAAAGGCATCCAAATTGGAAAAGAAGAAGTAAAACTGTCCTTATTTGCAGATGACACGATACTGTACATCGAAAACCCTAAAGAATCCATAAAAAATTATTAGACTTAATAAATGAATTAAGCGATGTAGCAGGATACAAAATTAATGCCAAGAAATCTGTGGCATTTCTGTACACCAATAGTGAACTTACAGAGAGACTAAAAAAGCAATCTCATTTACCATCACATCAAAAAAGTAAGATACCTAGGAATAAACTTTACTAAAGAGGTAAAATACCTCTATGTGGAAAACTACAAGACAATGAAAAAAGAGATAGAGAATGAAATAAACAGATGGAAAAAAACAACATGTTCATGGATTTATAGAATCAACATCATCAAAATGAACATACTATGCAACACAATCTATAAATTCAATTCAATTCCCATTAAAATACCAATGGCATATTTTACACACCTAGAAAGAACTCTGCAAAAAATTCATCTGGAATAAAAACAAAATACCCCGAATAGCGGCAGAAATCTTGAGAATGAAGAAGAAAGTAGGTGGGATCTCAATACCAGATTTCAAGTTGTATTACAAAGCCACTGTCTTAAAGAGCCTGGTACTGGCACAAGAATAAACATATATATCAATGGAATAGAATAGAGAACCTAGAAATTGACCCAAACAACTATGCCCAATTAATACTTGACAAAATAGGCATGAACATACAGTGGGATCAAGACAGTCTTTTCAACAAATAGTGTTGGGAAAATTGGACAGATATATGCAAAAAAATTAAACTAGACCACCAACTTACACCATACACAAAAATAAACTCCAAATGGATAGAGGACTTAAACATAAGACAGGAAACCATAAAAATACTGGAGGAATCCACAGGCAGCAAAATCTCGGACATATGCCGAAGGAACTTCTTCACTGATACTGCTCCTAGTAAAATGGAAACTAAAGAGAAAATAAACAAATGGTACTACATCAAAATAAAAACCTTTTGCACAGCAAAACAAAACAAAACAAAACAAAAAATATCAATAAAACAAGAAAGCCCACTGCATGGGAGAATATATTTGCCAATGATATCAATGATAAGTGTTTAATCATCAAAATTTACAGAGAACTCATACAACTTCACAAAAAGAAAATAAACAAGCCAATCAAAAATGAGCAACTGATCTAAATAGACATTTTTTGAAAGAAGACAGAAGGAAGGCCAAGAGACACATGAAAACCTGCTCAAAGTCACTAATTATCAGAGAGATGCAAATCAAAACAGCAATGTGGTACCATCTCACACCTTTCAGAATGGCTATCATCAACAAATCAACAAACTACAAGTGTTGGTGAGGATGCGGAGAAAAAGAAAGTCTTTTGCACTGCTGGTGGGAATGCAGACTGGTGCAGCCACTGTGGAGAACAGTATAGAGGTTCCTCAAAAAACTAAAAATGGAACTCCCATTTGACCCAGTAATCCCACTTCTAGGAATATATCCCAAGAAACTAGAAACTCCAATCAGAAAGGATATATGCATCTCTATGTCCATAGCAGCACAATTTACCATAGCTCAGATTTGGAAACAGCCTAAGTGCCCATTAGCAGGTGAATGGATTAAAAAACTGTGGTACTATGATGTGGTAAAAAAAAAAAAAAAAAAAAAAAAAAAAAAAAAAAAAAAAAAAAAAAAAGCTGAGACTGGTTTGTCTCAGTGGATAGAGCGTTGGCCTACGGACTGAAAGGTCCCAGGTTCGATTCGGGTCGGGGGCATGTACTTTGCTTGAGGGCACAACTCCAGTGGGGGGCGTGCAGGAGACGGCTGATCAATGTCTCTCTCTCATCGATGTTTCTGACATTGTATCCCTCTCCCTTCTTCTCAGTAAAAAAATCAATAATATATATATAAGAGGAGCCCCTACCATTTGCAACAACATAGATGGAATTGGAGAGCATTATGCTAAGTGAAATAAGCCAGGCAGAGAAAGTTAAATATCACATGATCTCACTCATTTGTCAAATATAATGAATGACATAGACTGATGAACAAGAACAGATCCTGAGACTGAGAAACGTGGATCAGGTCCTCAAACCACAATGAAGATGGGTTTCAGTGGGAGTAAGGGGTAGAGATTAAGAGATGGACTTGCAGGCATGCATATGAGCCTCACCAATGGACACAGAGAACAGGGGGTGGGGCATGAGTGGGAGTGGGGGATAATGAGAGAATAAAGACACATGTAAAAATGAAAACTAAAAATTTATAACAAAAAAAATAAAATATTAAATCTAATCCATACTAGTGGTCACTGTAACCTTAAGAGAAATTGTTTCATTTGACAAAGATTTTTTTTAATTTTTTATTAATGTGTTATATGTATACATATCTTCTCATTGCCCTCCCATCCCAGGCATACCCTAACCCCCAAGTGTCTTGTGTTCATTGGTTATGCTTATATACATGCATACAAGTTCTTTGGTTGATCTCTTATTTTAAATGAAACTCTCTGTAGCTTGAAAATTATTTTGAAAGGAAAATAGAAGTTTCCTTCAAATGTCATAATGGTTGTAATTGAAAATCAATATATTTGGCCTCTTGAACTAAAGTAATTTGTATTTTTGCCTCTCTGACAAAGTTTATATAAAGTTACAAAAAGAAATTGCCAGCCAGTTTGAAATTGAATTGCCATGACCTAGAGCAAAGAATATCCTTCCAGGATATTATTCTACAATGTCATTATAATTTTTTATATTTCACAACAACATATTGTACAATTATCCCAAATAAACTTACAAAGTAATGTTTTGAATGTTTGGCAGCAATTTTTAAAAAAAGGACATGAAAGGATTTAATCCCTTCCAGAAGGAATTAGAGCACTGGGAAGGCACTTGAGCATTCTATATTGTCCCCTCTTACCCCTTTTCCAAGAGGGACCCTCTTTTCATGATCCAATTACCATCAGCTATTGCCTGAGCTTTCTATTCACGCTGAGGTTGAAGCCTCATGGTGGCTGGTACCATGGACCTGTCTCTTGCCCAATGGTGTGAGCTAAGCTCTTCCTGGAGAAGGAACCTGAGTTCCCCAAGATATGTGATCAGTTCCAGGGCCCTGCCAGCAGGCGAGGGCATCCCAAGGCAGGTGCTGGGCATGCAGGCCACGGGGGCCTAGGCTACCAAGGAGACAGAACTAAACCTCACATCACCCTGCTTGGCCTTGGAGGATGGCTGGTTAGCCAGAGAGGGGTAAGATTCCTCAGGGGAGGAACAACCTAAGACAGGCAGAGTCACAGGGAAGCCATCAGGGGTTCAACAGATGTGGGGCACAGACCCTCACCCCCCCAACCTTGCAGGGGTCCGAACCCTCACCCCTTCTGAGAGAGGTCTCCTGCCCTCATAAGGGCTTCGCTTCCCACTCCCTGCCCAGATAGGGACCCATGTAAAGGAGAAATTGCCCAGCTCAGGTCAGGACCCAGGTAACAGACAGAGACTTGGCCAACAGCAGCTGCCCTATATCTAAATCCCGCCTATCTCCAGGAATGCTCAGGGCCTACTCAAGAATGCAAATAATCCTTTCCACTAATATTTACAGGGTAAACTAAGATTGTTGGTAGAGTATTCAATTTGACATTAAAGTAGTAATCAAAATTTCAGATTAATTTAAATTGGCTAATTGAAATAAGTAAATATTCAATAAAATTTAATTGTACTGGACAAAATGCTGTTCCTAAAGTATTAACTAAAATTTCCATTGGTAGTTCATCTCATGGTGAAATTGCTTAACATGCAATGAACCTAAAGCAGTCATATTTTTGTGAAAAATTAAAATGTAAAGTTATCAAGAGTGCATTAAAATTTACAAAAGTTTCCATTAATCAAAAAAAGAGGGATAGTAGGTTAATATAATGTAAGGAAAAATATCCTGTAAGTAAATTACATCTAGAAAATTTTTACTTTAGAAAATTAATTTGCATTTTTAATGCTAACAGCAAGACATCCATGAAAAACACACATGGTGTCAAAATGACCTACAAGAAAATTGGATAGGCAAAAATATAAAGGACTCCAAGGCAATTTTATAGAAAAGATTCCTGTATTAACTTTTGGTCGAGAATATGTTTATATACTTTCAGAAAACAACTATAAGACCATGTGGACTCCTGCAACAGAGAGGAACTGACAGGTCTGCTCCAACCACGAAGACAAGAGGAGAAACAGTTCAGAGATGGAAGACGCTGAAGCCTTGCCATGTGAGCAGTCAGCAGCTGTGCATCACTACAGGATGCCTAGGACCAAACCAGAGAGGATCGGACCTGCATTGCCACCATTTGTCCACCATCCAGATATCATTGTTGACATGTACATATAAGGACCCATTTGACATTGAAACTGGGACTGAAATATTTTTTGTTCTTATAGGTTTATTTCTAGTCTGCAGAGGCAAGATTTTTTAAAGAAAAGATTTTGGGGGAAAATAGATACAGATGCAGAGGAACATTGAACAGATATTCAAGCTACAGCAGGAAGGCAGGGGAGGATGGGGTGAGGGTGTAAGAGATCAACCAAAGGACTTGTGTACATGTATATAAGCATAACCAATGGATACAAGACACTGGGTGGGGGGTAGGTGAGGGCATGTACTGGGGGATGTGGGAGACCAGAGGGAGGTCAATGTGGGAAAAAGACACATATGTACTACTATTTGTAATACTTTAAACAATAAAAAATAGTATATGCCAATTACCAAATGAAATTTTTTGTTCAATCCTATTCTCTGACCTCTTAGGTGAGAAGCTGGTTTATTGTCAATATTAAGAAGGAAATTTCTGCTGAGTTTATGGGGACTTGTGGATAGTTTGGGTAAAAGTACAAATAAGGGAATTAATATCTCTCCTTCTAACAGAAGGGTTGCAGAAGGAACATTAGATATTTTCTACAGTTCTTGATTGGATGATATTGTGCCCTGTAAAAATAGAAGGAGAGAACCAAATGATTACTAATGAGAAAAGAAAGAAAATAACTGGTACATTGAAAATTGTCAGTCAGCCAAAACCGGTTTTGCTCAGTGGATAGAGCGTAGGTCTGTGGCCTAAAAGGCCCCAGGTTGGATTCCGGTCAAGGGCATGTACCTTGGTTGCAGGCACATCCCCAGTGGGAGGCGTGCAAGAGGCAGCTGATTGATGCCTCTCTCTCATCAATGTTTCTAACTCTTTATCCCTCTCGCTTCCTCTCTGTAAAAAATCAATAAAATATATATTTTTAAAAAACCCTGAAAATTCTGTCATTTTTCAGTTAGCTTACTTAATAAATTTGACAATTGTTAAATCATATGGGAAGTGAATGTGAAAGCTTTATGAGTTTTTATCTACCAAATTATAACCAAGTTTATACTGGGAAGAAATTAGGGAATATTGTATATATCCTACCTTTGCAACATGTGAAGGCTTTTGCTTGTTATTATTATTATTTACACTTCCTTTTATTTAAATTCTTTATTGTTGAAAGCATTACATATGTGCCCTTTTTCCTTTATTGACCTCTCCCTGTCTGCTACTGGCCCCCAGCATAGTCCCTCAACCCCCTACTGTCTGTGTCCATTGGTTATGTTTACATTTATGCCTATAAGTTCTTTGGTTGATATCTTACCTCCCCACCCCACCCGACCTTTTCCTTCTTTCTCTGAGGTTTGACTGTTTGTTCAATGCTTCTATGTCTCTGGATCTATTTTTGTTCATCAGTTTATGTTGTTCATTACTTATTTGGAGTCTACCTTCATGTTTCCAGAAGTGATACGTATTGCTCTTTTTTTTTTTTTAAAGATCATGTTATTAGTGGTGATGTTTATTAACTCATATTGAAGTTATCCATTGTTGTTGTTTCTTTTGCCTTATTGAGTACTTTTTTGCTTCAACAATGCTAGGGAATATTGCAGAGAAGATTATTACTCTGATATCAATAATCACTGGAACTTGTTATTCAAGGTTGGCTCCACTTTTCATATGCCAAACAAGGTCAAATACTTTATTTCAGTTTAAAGACATTAAACAGATGAAGTTATTGCTATATAAATAAAAATTTAGGTGGCTAAGTAAACATATTGAGTAAACTGAGACTTGAGTTAAAGATTTGCCCAGACTCAAAAAGCATCTTTACTGAGTTGATATATAAAAGCTACTAAATATTTCATTTGATAAAAATCATATCAATGATTCTCCATAATAAATGCAGATGTCAAAAATGCTAATCCAGATAAACTGTCAAGAACTTTAAATTATTTTTGCAAAATTGCAGTTCATAATTATAGCTCAGCATCTCTCACAAGTTAAGAATCTTATACTTTTGAAACTCTGTTATCATTATACTAGTATTCTGCCAACTTTCATTCTAAGTGCCATTTTCAAGTTAATTGACTTAGTTGTGAAACACAAAATATTTACATCTTTATTATGCTTTTCGGTTGCTACACACATAGCGCAATTTCTATTACAAAAAAACTCCATAAAAAACCACAATTGTTGTTCTTGAAATTTAAGGTGGAAAATGTAAATAGGCAAAGTTGTAAAGAAATTGCTCCTTCATGATAGAATATGAACTGAAAGAATTCATATGGAACATCTCAGCAATCATTTTCCATATTGCCATGCAAACAGTGTAGTTTCTGTTACAGAGACTTTCTGATATTTGTGTAAGAGAAAAAGTCTACAGAAATTTCAATAAAATTCATCACAGTAAATTTAATTTGACAGTTATGAAGCGCCCATGACACAAAATTGAATAGCCTATAATTCCTGATCTTTTAAAAACTTTTATTGAATTTATTGGGGTGACATTAGTGGGTAAAATTATATAGGTTTCAAGTGTACAGTTCTATAATATATAATCTGTATATAGGATTGTGTGTTCATTACCCCAAGTCAAGTCTCCTTCCATTGCCATTTATCCTCCTTTCCTCTTTTCTACCTTCCCACCCACTTTCCTTCTGGTAATTTCCATATTGTTATCTGTGTCTATGAGTTGTTGATTTTTCAAAATCCCCTCAAATTTTCCATCTAGCCTTCCAAATCTCTTTGCCTGTGACAGTTGTCAGTCTCTTCTCTGTATCTATGAGTCTATTTCTATTTTCTTTTAGTTTATTTTCTTCATTAGATTCCATAAAATATTTGTCTCTCTCTGACTGGCTTATTTCACCTAGTATAATATTCTCCATGTCCACCCATGCTATCCAAAAAGTAAGATTTTATTCTCTTTTAAGCTGCTTAGTACACCACCATGTAAATGTACCACAGCTTTTTTTACTCACTCCTCTACTGATGGGCACTTGGGCTGTTTCCGGATCTTGGCTATTGTAAATAATGCTGCAATGAATTTAGGGGTAAATATATTTCCAGAAGTGGAATCCCTGAGTCAAACAGCAGTCCCATTTTTAACTTTTTAGAAACCTCCATACTGTTTTCCACAATGACTGCACCAATCTGCATTCCCACCAACAGTGCAAGAGAGTTACCTTTTCTCCACATTATTTCCTACATTTGTTGTTTATTGATTTATTGAAGATAACTATTATGATAGGCATGAGGTGATATTTCATTTGGGTTTTAATTTGAACCTCTCTCATGATTAGTTTTGTTGAGCATCATTTCATAAATCTCTTAGCTATATCTATGTCCTCTTTGCAGAAATGTCTATTAAAGTCCTTTGCCCATTTTTAGTTGGATTGTTGGGGGTTGTAGGTTTTTTTTTTGTGTGTGTGTGTGTTTGTTGAATTTCATAAATTCTTTATACATTTTGGATAGTAACCCTTTATCAGATGTATCATTAGCGAATATGCTTTCCCATTTAGTGGGTTGTCTTTTCATTTTATTGATGGTTTCCTTTGCTGTGCAACCATATTTTAGTGTGATATAGTCCCACTTATTTATTTATTTATTTTGTTTGCCTTGCCTGAGGAGATATATCAGAAAAAAAACACCAAAAACATTGCTAAGAGTGAGGTCTGAGATTTTATTGCCTATGTTTTCTTCTGGGGTTTTTCTGGTTTTAAGTCTTACATATAAATTTTTAATACATTTTGCGTTCATTCTTGTCTATGGTGGTAGAAGTTGTGCTAGTCACATTGAATGCCATTACTTCTGATCTTGTTCCCTGGGCCATGTAGTTCAGATTTTATTCAGTTACAGTGATTCACTCTGGTTAGGAACTGTCTTGAAAAGTTCTCTCATTTCTGCTAGATATCTACTTCCTGAGTCCTATCTGTCCTTGGTCAAGTTCCTAGCTTTGCTTTTAGAAACTGTTTCAAGCACTCTGGTTGGTTTATGTGCTGGGGCCTGCTGCCATTTGTGGGTAGTTATTAATATACCCATTTGTTTCCCAGATAAAATTATTTCTCCGTTGTGTTTCTCTTTCCTAGAGATTGTCTCTTGTGGATCTGAATTCTCTGGGGTTTAGAAGAGACATAAATAAATCTCTCATTAGCCTTGAATAGAGGGATATGCTGGCCAGAGTTGCTTGGTTAGCTCAGTGTTATTTTGTGCATCAAAGGGTAGCTGGTTCAATTTTCAGTCATGGCATGTATGGAAGGCAGGCATTCAATGTTTCTCTCTCACATTTACATTTCTCTGTCTTCTTTCTTTCTTTCTCTATGCATGTCCTTGGATGAGGATTTTTAAAAAATTATGATAAAAATTTAAATCAAACAAACAAAAATCACAGAGGGGTGTAAGCTTCCTTTAAGTACCTATAATGGAAAGTTAGTTTATTCAGATGCTTTACATATGATAGTTTCATTTTTGATTTGAGATATTTTTCAAAATGTTCTTGTATTGAACTGTGTGGGAAAATACAAAGCATAGAATCATATCCGAATATATTAAAAAAACTTTATTTATTTCAGTTAGAAAATTGAAATACTGGAAAGGCAACAAATGGTAAAAAATGAAATAAATAAACCTGTGACAACTCTGAATTCAAAATTCTTATGGGAAGTAAGAGTTTATTAAGCTTGATAGACTTCTATTTCCTGTGTGGTATCTGGAGACAAAACAACTTTCTGTATTTCAATGAGGTGTCTTTAGGCTAAATCACTGTCATTTATTTAAAAATATGAGCCCAATTTTATTTTTGTTATTTGTTAAAACATGCAATTACAAATTTTTCTCTGAGATTGGTCAAAACCTGCATATAAAATTTTGAAAACACTTGGTCTATTTTACTAAGTTCTTTTTGTCTAGGCTACTACTTCATTAACAAAATACCTTTGTTACTGTTTAAAAATATGTTTGAATTATTCTATTCAGAACTAAATGATAAATTACAACCTAATATCCTAGTTTATAAATTTTCTCAAATCAAGTTACCTGAGAAAGCATGACCACATTCTGGTTCAAACATAAAAACAGCAACAGTGAATGAACAAGTTGTCACTTCCTATAACACACTTGGGTGTCTATAATAATCATTATTTAAATATTAATATTGAAACTTTAGTTCTTAAAATACTGTAAGATAGTCACTACCAACCCCAAATTTTTAGGACTGACAAAAATTTCCTGATTCAAATCCGTTCCCTACATAATTTTTGTTCTTGACAAACTCAAAGCACAACAGAAGAATTATTTTAAAAAATCCTATGAAAAGTGAAACCCCACCCCAGTGCTCTTTAGCTCTCTAAATGACTTTATTTTTTGTAACATTTATTAAATTTTTATATTCTATATAATTTACATTTTTTTATTTCTATACTAATACTAGACTAAAATCTTCGTAAAAGTAGGAGAATTTTGGCTGGATTATTCATGCCTAATACAGCTGCATCTGACACATGGTAGAGCATAAAGATTGTTGAATCTGGAAATGGATGAATAAATAGTGACTCTAATGAGTATTACAATATACATAGAAATAAAGATATTTTGAAGTATAGAGGTCAGAAATAAGCCAACTCTGTGTCTCTGCTCAAATATTAGTTAATGTATGAAGCCATCTTCAGATCACCCAAGCAGATATTCTTCTGTTGTATCTTTATTCCTTCATATCTCTCTCATAGCACTTATTATATTATATTGAAATTATCTATTTTGCTATTCTTTAAAATCTTTGAAAATCAAGACTCTTTAAATTGTTCATTATACTGTTTGGTACTCAAGTGATTACTGAATTAATTAATTAATGAAGGTTTAGTAAGCCTGAGATTTAGAGGTTAGGATTGGAGTATGGGGAAGAAGTGTGATCAGATCAGATAAAGGTTATTATCAAATGTTCTTAATCTTTGTGGTGTCAAACAAGTGATAGAAAAAGCTAGAAAAAATAGGATAGGGAAAGACTACAGAAGGCTTCATATGTCATATTTATGGGTTTGATTTGCTTCTGTTGGTAGTGGAAGGCCACAAAAGATATTTGCATAGGGAAATGCTATAATTACAGCTGTAATATAGGAAATTAGAATGATTGAGTGAAATTAGGGATAGTCGTGAACAAATTATAATAGTCAAATAAGGCTTGAGCTATAACAGTCAATACTAGGTTTTCTTGGAGAAAGGGTAATATCTGACAAGAAAAAGGATATTGCAGAGGTAGAAGTCACAAGGTATTAATTCATTCTTAAATATAGGGAATTATTAGGAATTTGAAAGAACAACACTTTCAGCTGAGATTGTGACTTTAAGTGCCTAGAAAAATAAAAGACCTTAGAAAATATAGAAGACTAAGAAAATGGGACGTCTGATGAGGTGATATGGTTTATATATATTAGTTTTGAGATGATTCTAGGACATTAGTAAATGATAATTGAGGAAATATAAATTTTAGTACTGTACTTTAGAAGAGAACTGGAGTATGCACAATTTATTTTTGAAGGTATGAGAGTGAATGCAATTGACAAAATAGAATGAGTAGCAGAAAAAGAGGGTCAGAAACAGAACTTTGGAGGATGCCTTAAATAAGAAGTGTATAGAATCAGAATCCATGAAGAAGATAGAAAAATATTCAAAGATTACAAAGAGAAAGTAATAGAAGAAAAGAGAATGACAATAACTTACAAAATCATTAGAAGAAAACATTTAAGAAAGATGGGCTATCAAGTATATGGAATTATACATATGATCTGACTAGGATGGGAATTGGAATAAAGTCATTGAAACCAGTGCTTTGTAAAGACAGTCTTTATAGCTTGATACTTGTTAAACACAGAATTAAAGAAGTTGAGGAAAAAATGGTAAGTGTGAGTAGATTACTGGTAAAAATTTAGAAATTTGAAAAAACTTGGAAAGCTTTTCAGTGAATGAGAACAGAAAAGTTTTGGAATAGTTGCTGCAGGGCAGTAGTAGTAAGATAATTATTTTAAAATAGAAGTAAAAAATTGAAAGTGAAAGCACAGTTAAATTTTATATCATGTATATTTAATGTACCTAATCATAATGTTGATGTGTATTTCTTGAAGCAACTTACAGAAATCAGAAAAGATTTAAGAAAGTGATTGGTTCAATTAATTCAAGGTTGGGGGTTTGCATGGTAAGTATAATGAAAGGTCAAATGAGTTAAGTGATTAAGGGAATTGGTAAGAATGTATTTAAAATATTTGGATATAGGATTCTAGAAGGGTAGAAAAGCCAATAAGTCATTGAGTAAGTTATTAAAATGTGATAGTAGATAACAATCAAAGAATTAGAAGGAGCACAATAGGGCAACAAGGAAATTCCATGCAACAATAAGATGAAGACCAAAGCTGAAAGTGTTATTATGTCATAATAATAAAATAGTTTTGTTATATAAAATCCTTGAAAAATAAGTTATTAAAGTATAATGAAGTATCATCAAAATATATTTTATTAATTTTGTATCTTATAATATCAAGTTTACATTGTAATCATATGATTATGAATGAAATTTTAAAGCCTAACATAATTTCCTAAGGAATGGTTAAAAGAAGTAAAATACATTGAATAGACCATTAGAATACTATACAATTGATTAATCTGAAAACCAGTAGCTTGTATGAGTTTCCTTTATGACATTATTTGGGTAAAAATCCTAATTATTGACTTGGTTCTACATGTTGAGGACATGATTATGGGTATCTTATCCTCAATTTACTTGTGCTTATATTTAAAACAATGTTCAGCTCTTAATTAAAACAAGCTATTTGGAAAGATAAACATGTTTTTATTTTGATCTAAAAAGCTATAAAATACAGACAAGCATATGTAAAATAATTAAATATGCTTATAAACAGACTATCTGGAGATAACTGTAATTATAAATTATGTCCAACATTTGGGTGTGTGCATGTTTATAAAACTGTGGTATGTGTACTGGTTAATAAATTATCCCGTATTTTCCAGCATATCAGACGATTGAGTGTATAAGACAACCCCGAACTTTTCTAGTTAAAATATACCAGTTAAAATATAGAGTTTGGGATATACTTGCCATATAAGACTACCCCTCTTCCAACACACACCAAATAAAAATTAAAAAAAAACACATCAGATTTGATCTCATTATGCTAATTTTAATTCAAATGCTTACAACATGCAGGTACTTAGCAGGAAAACTGTCACTTATAAACATAAGGTTGTTTGTCATCAAACATGTAAACATAAAACAGTACAAGTGGATTAAACTTTTCCTAATTCACTCTAAAGCTGAAAGGAAAGATAAGACAATAAACCCATGGGAATGGCTATGCTGTTTGTTTTCTAAGCTGTCAACCAAACTGGAACTGATGATGATAGGAGGAAGATAACAAACAATAGAGAGAGAGCAAGTGCCGGACAAGTCCCTGGCGAGTTAGCAACACCCATCATAACTGCAAGCTATGGTATTTTTACAGGTTTTGCTGGCATGATAGTTTCCCTTTAAAATCCTTCTAATCCTCCTGTTCATCATCTGATATAAGTATTTCGTGTCACTATGATGATGCTCATTCACCATGTCTGCTACATGTTTTTCACATTCTGGCTAATGTGGGGTGCCTCTTCTTAATGTACACTTACCCCTTGGCATACTCTTTAATGTTTTTTCATTTGCTTTCCAGTTCGAACCATCTTTTCTGTTATTCCATATTGTCTTACAGCAGCACAGTTACTATGCACTATGGCAAAGTTTACAACTTTAAGTTTGAAACTGGCTTCATATTTCTTTTTTCTTGCTGATGGAGCCATGATGGGGTTTTGACTGTTGGACATTTGTATACTGTCCTGTATGTACTGGTGCTATACTGTATGAACAGGTACAAATACTGGTGCTGTACTGTATGTGGTACCCAGTATACAACAACTAGCCAATCATGGCAAGCGATGTACTTTACTGGCAATTGGCTGGTTGTTGTATACAAAGCCTGCTTGGATTGGTCAGCTCTTTTTGCCTGTCCAGCCCTCCCTGTCTCTAAGACTCTCAGAGCGGTAGTGCAAACACACCTCTTTCACCCATCTGGCCTGCGCTTGTATCCTATTACCTCCTTCCCTGCCTCTCAGATCTCGCACATGCGTGCCTGCGCTGCTTCACTGCAGTCCTCAGGAGCGAGATCTGAGAGGCAGAGAAGGAGGTACAGTAATAGGATACAAGGGCGGGTCAGATGTGTGAAAGAGGCATGTTTTTCTGGGCACAGTGTAGCTCTATCTCATTTGTCATACACCAGGTGTCCCTGATGCCTGCAGCTTGCTCTGCTCTTCACTTACACCTTCCCAGTGAGGCACCCCCTCACCTCATCATTCGGACCACATTAAGTCACTTCTTTCCACAAATCCTGGTGAGTGGATTTTCTTTTACCATACTTTTACAGTGCCACCCTTGCTGCTTTCATATGGACGCCGCATATGGCAGGGATGTGGCCAAGGCTGTTTTTGAGCCCCGCCCCCCACCATATGCGGCGACCACAGATTCTCCAGTCCCCCTCGGAAGTTTCAGCACCCATCCTATAAGATGACACCCAGAGTATAAGACAAACTCTGACTTTTTAAAAATATATACATTTTATTGATTTTTTACAGAGAGGAAGGGAGAGGGATAGAGAGTCTGAAACATCAATGAGAGAGACATCGATCAGCTGCCTCCTGCACGCCCCCTACTGGGGATGCGCCTGCAACCAAGGTACATGCCCTTCACTGGAATCGAACCTGGGACCTTTCAGTCCACAGGCCGACGCTCTATCCACTGAGCCAAACCGGTTTTGGCAACAACCTCTAACTTCTGAGAAAATTTTCCTGGGTTAAAAAGACATCTTGTATGCTGAAAAATATGGTACATTTTTAATTTTCCCATTTCTTATGATAATAATTCTATAATGATAAAAATATAGTTGTATAACTTTTTAGTATATACTAAATGTACAAAACACTACTACACAGTATCTCATTGTATGGCTGGAAATTTATTTCCACAGTACTCTATATTTGAAAATTTAGGTTATTTTCACTACTGCATCATAAAGAAACACTATAAACATTCTAGATGTTATGGTTTTAAAAATATTTTAATATAATTGAGAGGAAATTTCTTCAGAGACTCCTTAAATTTATCCATCTAGTTACCTGATTAAATTGCATCTCTTTAGGAATAGTTCAAATATTTGAAAAACAATTGAAATTTCCCCTGGCCAAAAATATTTCCTTTCCTTTAATTGCATTTTAATTACCTATTATTTTTACTTAAGTATTTAAAGAAAATATAATTTTATGAAAGAGGGATACACATTAAGCCATTAGTGCTTTGACTTGAATTAGTTCATCAGAAAAGCTCTAGTCATTAGGTTCCCAAAGGCATGCTACTTATGAAAGGCATCTTTTGAAAGAGATGGGAAACAGGATGTAGTATTTGAAATTCTGAGTGTCCCAGATGGGATGCTTTGTGATAGAATATGAGAGTAGTGGTTTTCTGGAAAGTGAAGAGCAGGGACTAGAGAAAAGGGTAAAAGCTAAAGGCTGGAAGGGCTGCTACAAACAAATTATCTTCATTTCAAACTTGGTGAAGAGCTAGTACTGCAAATTGATATAGACCTGGAGTCAAACCATACATATAAAGCCAAAATAATTTCAATGATGGAACAGGTTTAAACCAGTCCAGATGAATATTTAATTCTTCACATGACTAGATGATAGAGAATATATTTATGGATTTTAAGTAGCTTTTTAGAATACTGATCATATTTCTATTTGATATTTTGTAGATATACACATATACGCACACATGCATATACATATATATATATATATACACATATGTTTATCTTTAAATATAAAATGAGTATACCTAATTTATGTGACAATCATTATTTTTTCAACTGTGTACTTACCTGGTTGAATATCTCCTGGTTGAAACAATTATTTTTTTTCTTTTCAAATTATCAAAATATTCCCTGTATTAAAGATGCCCTTAATAGTCACTTGGCCTAGTTGGGTATTCCAGTTCTAGTTCTTCCCTCTCCACGGTCCCTGTCCCTGTCTCCCTTGCTTCCCTCTGTCTCCTCAAGACTAATCAGAAGTGGCCTGTAGAGTTAGGACCAATAAGAAGACTTAGCATAGCCTTTATCTTCTTGGACCATATTTTGGAGAGCTTGGATTCCAAAGGAAGAAGATAGTGATCCAGGAGGGTCTTATCCTGATTTAACCTGGGATCATCCAAGCTGTCATATCTGAAGACTCCACAGTGACTGGTCTGGGCCCAAGTTTTCCTTCTTTAGATGTGTGACATTTGGTGCTAGATGCTGGATGAGATTCCAGAGATTTCATCCAGGTGATCTCTCATCGTCTATCTAAATCAGGGAGACTGTGTCATCTTGTCGAGGGAAGTGGATGTCTGCAGTGGTCTGAAAGTTGTGGCTGAAGCACCCACCGAACAGGCGGGGACCCAGAACACCACTCTCCAATCGGCGCAGACACATAGCGGATTCAGAGATCCACATGGCACAGGGAAAGGTCAAATTTTGCCTGGGATAAGGAGAGAGAACTACATAACCAGACACCCAGAGAAGAAAGACCATGGGAAGAAGAAGAAACAGCCCACATACTACAGATAGGCAGGTATCACCAGAAAAGGAAGTAAACGAAATAGAAGCAGAAATAAGCCTGTCAGAGGAAGAGTTCAGAGAAATGATCATAAGGTGGATGAAAAGAATGGAAGACATATTCAACAATATCAGTAACAGCCAAGAGGAAATGAAGAAGACCCAAGAGGAAATAAAGAAGAAGCAAAAAGAAATGCAAGAAGAAATAAAAAAATGACATCACTGCTTTAAAGAACTCAATAGAAAGCATCAAAAGTAGAATAGAAGAAGCAGAAGACTGCATCAGTGAGCTAGAAGACACAGTAGAAAAAAATACCCAAATACAGCAGCTTCTAGGAAAAAAATAAAAATAAAAAAAAAACAAGAGGAGACCCTAAGGGAACTTTGGGATAACACGAAAAAAAAAAATCTTCCATATAATTGGGGTTCCAGAAAGAGTGGAAACTGAACAAGGATTAGAGAACCTGTTTGAAGAAATAATGACAGAAAAATTTCCCAATATAAGAAAGAAAAAAATCCACACAAATCCAAGAAGCTCACAGAGACCCAAGCAAAATGAACCCCACAAAACTGACACCAAGGTACATTATAATTAAATTGGCAAACACCAAAAACAAACTAAGAATCTTAATAGTGGCCAGAGAGAAACAGAAAGTTACCTACAAAGGAAACCCCATAACACTAGCTACTGATTTTTAAACAGAAACTCATCAGGCCAGAAGGGAATGGAATGAAATATATAAAGTCATGCAAAGAAAGGGTCTGAATCCAGGAATACTGTACCCTGCAAGGCTTTCAATCAAAATTGAAGGAGAAATCAGAAGTTTAACAGACAAAAAAGGACAAAGGGAATATATTACCACCAAACCAGCAATGCAAGAAATGTTAAAGGGTCTGCTGTAAAAAAGAGATATAGGAAGTGAAGAAGGAACTCTGGGCTAAAGACTAAAAATGGCAACATACAAATTCCTATCAATAATAACATTAAATGTAAACAGATTAAATGCTCCAACAAGAAACATAGGGTAATCAATTGGATAAGAAAACATGATCCACATATCTTCTGTCTACAAGAAACCGACCTCATGAAAACAGATGCATACAGATTGAGGGTAATGGAATGGAAGATGGTATTTCAGGCAAATGGAAATGAAAAAAAAAAAGCTGGGGTTGCAATACTTACATCTGACAAATTAGATGTCAAAGTGAATGACATAATAAGAGATAAAGAAGGCCACTTCATAAAACTAAAGGGAACAATCCAACAAGAAGAAATAACTCTGGTAAACATATATGTACACAACATAGGAGCACCTAAATACATAAAAAAAAAAAAAACTCCTGGGGAGAATCCAAGATGACGGCATAGGTAAACACCTACACTGCTGCCTAGCACAACAATTTCAAAACTACAACTAAAAGACAGAACGGACATCATCCAGAACCACAGGAAAGCTGGCCGAGTATAAGTTCTACAACTAGAAGGAAAGAGAGGGTCTCACAGAAACCCAGAGGAGCTGCAAAAAGCTGAGGTATGGAGACGCGTGCGCTGAGAGCAGGTGCCTGAGTACCTGGCTGGCTTTCTCTGGCGGGAGGGAAACGGAGACTCCCAACGACATTAAACCCCTTATTCTACCACACTAAACCCCAGATCCAGCGTAAACTCATATAGGGGGAGTTTGGACTGTGAAAAGGGAGAAGTGCACGGAAATTTAGGGGAGTCGCAAAAGATAGGTCTGGTCGAGGTCACGCACGTGCACAGGCACAGCACTACGCGTAGGACAGATTGCTGATTGTGCCACTGGCTTTCGTGACTGGGTGGGAGACAGACCCTCCCAACTGTGCCACTTCTGAGTCCACTGGGCCCCTGTTTCAGGCAAAACCCTGGAGATCTAGACTCGTGTGGTCCTGGAAAGGCAGCGGTCTAGAGGCACTGCGGGCACTCTCGCACAAGGACCAATCCAGCGATTAACCAGTCAAGTGAGACTTGGGGCCGTGGAGGGTGGGGCCGACTGGAAGGCAAGGCGGTCGCTTAAGCCCTGAGACTCCACTCATCCCAAGCTCAACAGAGGCTTCTGCGGTTTTGCAAGTACAGAAGTTTCCCCGACATAGTGAAAATGCCAAGACAAGGGAAGGGATCACAAAAACAAATCGAGGAAAAAAAATGACTAGATATATAGTTCAAAACCACGCTTATAAGGTTTTTCAAGAATATGGTAGAAAAGATGGATACGTTTATCAAGTCCCAAGAAGAGATGCAAAAGGACCAACTAGAAATGCAAAAGAGCCAACTAGAGATGCTAGAGATGATGCATAAATTTAGCGAGTCCCAAGAGGAGATGAAAAAGGACCAACTAGAGACACTGACTGAAATAAAAAAACATTATACAGAGTCCTAACAGCAGACTAGAGAAAGGCAAGAATCAAATCAAAAATTCGAAATATAAAGAAGCAGAAAGCACTCAACTGGAAAAGCAAGAAGAGAAAAGAATCCAAAAATGTGAATATAATGTAAGGAGACTCTGGGACAGCTTCAAGCGTACCAACAACAGAATTGTGGGGGTACCAGAGGAAGAGAGAGAGCAAGATACTGAAAACCTATTTAAAGAAATAATGACTGAAAACTTCCCACATCTGGTGAAAGAAATAGACTTACAAGTCCAGGAAGCACACAGAACCCCATATAAAAGAAATCCAAAGAGGACCACACCAAGACACATCATAATTAAAATACCAAAAGCAAAAGACAAAGAGAGAATATTGAAAGCAGCAAGAGAAAAACAGTTTATTACCTACAAGGGAGCACCCATATGACTGTCAGCTGATTTCTCCACAGAAACGATGCAGGCCAGAAGGGAGTGGCAAGAAATATTCAACGTGATGAATAGCAAGAACCTACAACCAAGAATAATCTATCCAGCAAAGCTAACATTCAGAATTGAAGGGCAGATAAAGAGCTTCACAGGTAAGAAAAAGCTAAAGGAGTTCATCAACTCCAAACCAGTATTATATGAAATGCTGAAGGGTACTCTTTTAGAAGAGGAAAAAGAAAAAGGTAAAAGCCAAAAAATTATGAACAACAAATACATATCTATCAACAAGTGAATCTAAAAATTAACTGAATTAATAATTTGATCAACAGAATAAATTGGTGAATATAATAGAATCAGGAGCACAGAAAGGGAGTGGACTGATAATTCTCAGGGGGAAAGGGGTGAGGGGTGTACAGGGGGAGACTGGACAAAAATCATACACCTATGGATAAGATCAATGGGAGGGAACTAAGGGCAGAGGGAGGGGTGGGAGCTGGGTGGAGGGGTGCTATGGAGGGGAAAAAAGAGAAACAAATGTAATAATCTGAATAATAAAGATTTAATTTAAAATAATAATAATAATAAACCTGTATACTTAATATCAAAAACAAAAAACAAACAAAAAAAAAACACAACAAACCTCCTGGAGACTATTAAGGGAAAAATTGACAGCAATAAAATCATAATAGGAGACTTTAATACCCCACTGTCACCAATGGACAAATCCTCTGAACAAAAAATCAGCAAAGAAACAATCCTAAATGACTCATTAGACCAGATGGAATTAATTGCCATCTTCAAAACATTTCACCACAAAGCCACAGAATATACATTCTTCTCCAGTGCACATGGGTCATTTTCAAAGATAGATCATACGATAGGTCATAAGAAAAGTCTCTTCAAATTCAAGAAGATAGAAATCATATCAAGCATTATCTCAGACCACAGTGGCATGAAAATGGAAATCAACTATAATAAAAACAATATAAAAAAATCAAACACATGGAGACTAAACAGCATGCTATTAAACAACGACTGGGTAACCAAAGAGATCAAGGAAAAAATAAAAAAAAATCAAGGCAACAAATGACAATGACAACACAACAATACAAAATTTATGGGACACAGTGAAAGCAGTCTTGAGAGGGAAGTTCATAGCCCTACAAGCATAATGCAAAAAACAGGACACAATGGTAATAAATCATCTAATCCTACAACTCATAGAGCTAGAAGGAGAGAAATAAGAAAAACCAAGCGTATGCCGAAGGAAGGAAATAGTGAAGATCAGAGAAGAGATAAAGAACTTGGAGACCAAAGAAACAATTCAAAAGATCAACAAAACCAAGAGCTGGTTCTTTGAAAGGATAAACAAGATTGATGGACCTCTAGGTAGGCTCACCAAGAAGCAAAGAGAGAAGACCCAAATAAACAAAATCAGAAATGAAAGAGGAGAAATAACAACAGACCCTGCCAAAATACACAGGATTGTTAAAAATACTATGAACAACTCTATTCCAACAAATTGGACAACCTGCAAGAAATGGACATTTTCTAGAAAAATATAACCTTGTAAAACTCATCGAGGAGGAATCTAAACATCTCAATAGTCCAATAACTATGGAAGAAATTGAAGCAGTCATCAAATAGCTCCCTGCAAATAGAAGCCTGGGACCAGATGGCTACACAGAAGAGTTTTACCAAACATTCAAGGAAAAATTAAAACCTATCCTCCTTAGACTATTCAAAAACATTCAAGAAGAAGGAACAATTCCAAACACCTTCTATGAAGCCAGCATCACCCTAACACAAAAACCAGATAAAGACAACACAATAAAAGAAAATTATAGGCCAATATCTCTCATGAACAGAGACGCCAAAATCCTCTACAAAATTACAGCAAATTGGATCCAGCAGTATATCAGAAAGATCATACACCATGACCAAGTAGGATTCATCCCAGGAATGCAGGGATGGTAGAATATCTGCAAATCAATACACGTGATACATCACATAAACAAATTGAGAGATAAAAATCATATAGTCATACCATTTGATGCAGAAAAAGCATTTGACAAAATCCAACACCCTTTCTTGATAAAAACTCTCAGCAAAATGGTAATAGAAGGATCATACCTCAACATCATAATAGCCATATATGATAAACCCACAGCTAACATCATACTCAATAGGCAAAAACTAAAACCATTTCTCCTAAGAACAGGAACAAGACAGGGATTCCCACTCTCACCTCTCCTGTTCGACATAGTACTGGAAATGTTAGCCATTGCAATTAGACAAGAATAAGAAATGAAAGGCATCCAAATTGGAAAAGAAGAAGTAAAGCTGTCCTTATTTCCAGATGAAATGATACTGTATATAAAACCAAAAGTACTCCATTCCAAAACTAATTGGCTTAATTAATGAATTAGACAATTTAGCAGGATACAAAATTAATGCTAAGAAGTCTTTGCCATATCTATACACTAATAGTGAAATTACAGGGAGACTAAAAAAGCAATCCCATTTACCATTGCACCAAAAAAATTAAGATACCTATTAGTAAACCTAACTAAAGAGGTATAAGACCTATATGTAGAAAACTACAGGACACTGAATAAAGAGATAGAGGAAGATGTTAACAGATGGAAGAGCATGCCGTGCTCATTAATTTGGAGAATCAACATCATTAAAATGTCCATACTACTCAAAGCAATCTATAGATTCAATGCACTACCCCTTATAATGCCAATGACATATTTCACAGACATATAAAGAATTCCTCATAGATTCATCTGGAACAATAAAAGACCACGAATTTCGACAGCAATTCTGAGAAAGAAGAATAAAGTAGGTGGGATCTCAATACCAGATTTCAAGCTATATTAAAAAGCAACTATTCTCAAAACAGCATGGTACTGGCACAAGAACAGACAAATAGACCAATGGAATAGAATAGAGAACCCAGATATCCCCCCAAACCACTATGCTCAACTAATATTTGACAAAGGAGGTATGAATATACAATGGAGCCAAGATAGCCTCTTCAATAAATGGTGCTGGGAAAATTGAACGGATACATGCAAAAAATAGAAACTGGATCACCAACTTAACACCAAATACAAAAGTAAACTCAAAATGGATACAGGACTTAAACATTAGAAGGGAAACCATAAAAATACTAGAGGAATCCACAGGCAGCACAATCTCAGACATATGCCAAAAAAACTTCTTCACTGATTCTGTTCCAAAGGCAATTGAAGCTAAACAAAAAATAAACAAATGGGACTACATCAAAATAAAAAGCTTTTGCACAGCAAAAGACACCATCAAAAAATAAATAAATAAAAACAAGAAAGATCACTGTATGGGAGGACGTATTTGCAAATGTTATCACTGATAAAGGTTTAATCTCCAAAATCTTCAGCTAACTTATACAACTTAAAAAAGGGAAGATAAACGATCCAATAAAAAAAAATGGACAAGGGACTTATATAGAACTTTTACAAAAGAGAACAGAAGGAAGGCCAAGAGACACATGAAAACATGTTCAAAGTCACTAATCATCTGAGAAATGCAAATCTAAACAACAATGCGATACTATCTTACACAGGTCAGAATGACAATCATCAACAAATCAACAAATGACAAGTGTTGGCGAGGATGAGGAGAAAAAGGAACCCTTGTGCACTGTTGGTGGGAATGCAGACTGGTGCAGCCACTGTGGAGAACAGTATGGAGTTTTCTCAAAAAAACTAAAAATGGATCTCCCATTTGACCCTGTAATCCCACTCTTAGGAATTTATCCTAAGAAAACACAAACACCAATCAGAAAGGATTTATGCATCCCTATGTTCATAACAGTACAGTTTACAATAGCTACAATTTGGAAACAGCCGAGGTGCCCGTCAGCAGAAGAGTGGATCAGAAAACTATGGTACATCTACACAATGGAATTCTATGCTGCCATTACAGCAACCTGGTTGGAACTGGAGAGCCTTATGCTTAGTGAAATAAGCCAGTCACTGAAGGAGAAGCATCACATGATCTCATTCATTTGTGGATAATAAAGAACATTATAAACTGATGAATAAAAGGATAGATACAGTGGCAGTAAAGTCTTAAACAGACTGTGAAATTACAGCAGGAAGATTAAAGTTAGGTGAGGTAGATAAGAGATCAATCAAAAGACTTGTATGCATGCACATAAGCATAACCAATGAACATAGACATTGGGGTGGGGGTGGGGGTTGGGTATGCCGGGAGAGAGGAGAGGCAATGGGGAGATTTGTTAAAAAATTAATACAAAAATAAAAAAAGATGCCCTTAATTCAAATTATTATTTTTTAAATTTAATATTTGAAGGCTTTGAAAACGTATTTGTCCCTACTCTCTAAATATGCACCTATGTGTACATGTATGTGGAGGAATATTGAAATAATAAAAACTCATAAGTAGCCATTATATATCATACACAAAGATACTCACATGTTTGTCATTGGTTCTGATTGTTACTATAATTCTTTTTAAATAAACGAACAGCAGAACCGGTTTAGCTCAGTGGACAGAGCGTCGGCTTGCGGACTGAAAGGTGCCATGTTCGATTCCGGTCAAGTGCATGTACCTTGGTTGTAGGCACATCTCCAGTGGGGAGTGTGCAGGAGGCAGCTGATCGATGTCTCTCTCTCATTGATGTTTCTAACTCTATAATCCTCTCCCTTCCTCTCTGTAAAAACTCAATAAAATATATTTAATAAATAAATAAAAAGATTGCCTTTGTGTATACTAGTCCCTTGAATGTTTATTTCTTCACTGTATGCTGAAATTCATTACCTGAAAAGCTTGATGTCACCAAACTTAATTTTTACATCCCAAATTATTATTTTAAAAGGCATCTAAAGCATATTTTTAGTAAATTAGTTTTCCTGCTTTATATATTCTGTGAACACTCACCCCACATTAGCAGGTCATTGATAAGATAGAGTCTTACAGTTGTAAAATAAGATGCTCTGGTTTTTTGGAGCCCCCAGATACAGAAATTCCCCTCCATGCTGTTGATTGACATCAACTAGATAAGCAAGCCATTTCTCTTATTTCCTTCTCCCCCAAATAGTTCCCTTGTCCACCCCACCCCTTTTATGAGTAGAGATTTCATGTTTTTTTTTTTCTTCTGTACAGACACCTGCTGCAAGGGACTTTGTCTGACATGAAATTTTTTTCAAACTCAATGAAATAGACTTCTTTTTTTAATTTGTTATTGTTGAAAGTATTACATATGCCCATTTTTTCCCATTGTCCTCTCTGAGCCAAGTCCCAAGCCCCCAGCCCAGACCTTCACCCCCCCTATAGTCTATGTCTATTGGTTATGGTTATATGCAACAAAGTTGGAGGGATCACAATACTAGGTATCAAACTCTACTACAAAGCCATTATAACCAAAACAACCTGGTACTATCACAAGAACAGGCATAGAGATGAATGGATCCGAAAAGAGACCCCAGAAATTGACCCTAACCATTATGGTCAATTAATATTTGACAAAGAAAGCAAGAGGATACAACAGAGTAAAGGCTGTCTCTGGAAACTACACAGAGACATGCAAAAAGATGAAAATAGACCACCAACTGACATCACACAGAGTAATAAATTCAGAATGGATAAAATACTTAATAGTAAGAGATTAAACCATAAAAATCTTAGAAAAAAACATAAGCAGTGAAATTTTAGACATCTCATGTACCACAATTTTTTTTTCTGAAATATCTCCTACATCAGGAGTAACATGGTAGAAATAAAATATGGGACTACATCAAAATAAAAAATAAATAAACCACCATCAAAATCAAATGGGAATCCACTGTATGGAAGAACCTATTTGCTAATGATATATCTGATAATGTGTTAATATCCAATATATACTGAGGAGCCAGATTATTGTAATCTCTGAACACACAATAATCTGGCCCCTCAGTGTATATCCTATATAATAAAAGGCTAATATGCAAATTGTCCTCTCGACCAGGAGTTTGACCAGCAGGCAGGCCGGCCAACTACCTATGTCCCCTCCACCTGGCCAGGCTGTCTGGACCCCATCCATGCATAAATTCATACACTGGGCCTCTAATATAGATAAGTGGCCAGATTCCAGGGCTACTATAGGAAAATATATACTGAGTGGCCAGATTTTTTATGCGTTCAGAGATCATACTAATCTGGCCACTCAGTGTATATTAAGTACTCATACAAGTCAACAACAGGAAGACAAACAATCCAATTAAAAAAAAAATGGGCAGAGGAGCTGAACTGACATTTCTCCAAAGAGGACATAAGAATGGCCAAGAGACACATGAAAAATTGTTCAAAGTCACTGATCATCAGATAGATGTAAGTTAAAACCACAAAGAACTACCACCTCACATCTGTTAGAATTGCTAGCATCATTAAATCAACAAACAGCAAGTGCTGATGATGATGCATATAAAAATAAATAGTAGTTTACTGCTGGTGGGAATGCAGATTGGTGTAGCCATTATAGAAAACAGTGTGAAGTTTCCTAAAATAATTAAAAATGGAACTTCCATTTGTCCTAGGGATCTATCTTCTGGAAATATATCCTAAACACCCAGAAACACCAATCAGAAAGACCATATGCACCCCTATGTTCATAGCAGCATTATTTACAATAGCTAATATCTGGAAACATCCCCAGTGCCCTTCTGTAGATGAATGATTAAAAATGATGTGGGAGGGACATTTTCACAATGGATTACTATGCAGTACTAAAAAGAGCAATCTCTTATCCATTGTGGCAGCATGGATGTATCTGTATGTTATTATGACGAGTGAAATAAGCCAATTTGAGAAAGACAAATATAACATGATCTCACTTATTTGTGTAATCTAATGAACAAAATGAATTGACCAACAAATAAGACTTGAAGTATGGAGGCATGGAACAGGCTGACATTCTTTGATGTGGGAATGGAGGGAACTAGAAGATATACACCAAAGAACGTTTATACTTAATAATGGCCTGGTGCATGAATTTCTTGCACATTAAAAGGGAGTTGATTAGAGGAAATTTTTTTTCTTTTTTTAAAATTAAATCGTTATTATTCAGATTATAATATTTGTTTCTCCTTTTTCCACTCCATAGCTCCCCTCCACCCAGCTCCCACCCCTCCCTCTACTCTTACCTCCCTCCCATTGACCTCATCCATAGGTATATGATTTTTGTCCAGTCTCTCCCTGTACACGCCTCACCCCTTTTCCCTTGAGAATTATCAGTCCACTCCTTTTCTGTGCTCCTGATTCTATTATATTCACCAGTTTATTCTGTTGAGCAAATTTTTAATTCACTTAATATTTAGATTCACTTGTTGATAGATATGTATTTATTGTTTATAATTTATTTTCCTTTTCTTGTTCCTCTTTTAAAAGAGTACCTTTCAGAATTTTATATAATACTGGTTTAGAGTTGATGAACTCCGTTAGCTTTTTCTTATCGGTGAAGGTCTTTATCTGCCCTTCAATTCTGAATAATAGCTTTGCTGAATAGCGTATTCTTGGTTGTAGGTTCTTGCTATTCATCACGTTGAATATTTCTTGCCACTCCCAACTGGCCTGCATCGTTTCTGTTGAGAAATCAGCTTACAATTGGATGGGTGCTCCCTTGTAGGTAATGAACTGTTTTTCTCTTGCTGCTTTTAATATTCTCTCTTTGTCTTTTGCTCTTGGTATTTTAATTATGATGTGTCTTGGTATAGTCCTCTTTGGATTCCTTTTATATGGGGTTCTATGTGCTTCCTGGACTTGTAAGTCAATTTCTTTACCAGATGTGGGAAGTTTGCAGTCATTATTTCTTTAATTAGGTTTTCAGTATCTTGCTCTCTCTCTTCTTCTGGCACCCTTACAATTCTGATGTTGGTACACTTGAAGTTATCCCAGAGGCTCCTTACATTATCTTCACATTTTTGGATTTTTTTTCTCTTCTTGCTTTTCCAGTTGAGTGTTTTCTGATTTTTTTATATTTCAAACTTTTGACTTCATTCTTGCCTTCTTCTAGTCTGCTGCTAGGTCTCTGTATAATATTTTTTATTTCAGTCAGTGTATGTTTAATTTCTAGTTGGTCCTTTACCATCTCTAGTTGGTCATTTTCCATGTCTAGTTGGTTCTTTTTCATCTCTAGTTGGATCTTTTGCATCTCTAGTTGGTCCTTTTCCATCTCTAGTTGGATCTTTTGCATCTGTAGTCGGTACTTTTTCATCTCCTCTTGGCTCTCGCTAACTTCATCCAACTTTTCTAGGATATTCTTGAAAAACCTTATAAGTGTGGTTTTGAACTCTATATCCAGTCGTTTGTTTTCCTCCATTTCTTTTGTTTGTGATCTCTTCCTTTGTTTCGGCATTTTCACTATGCTGTGAGAACTTCTGTGTTGGATTCAGCCTTACAATACAAGACTTGAAAAACTGCAAAAACCTCTCTATATGGATTGGGATCGTTGGAGTCTCAGAGCTTAACAGACCACTTTGCCTTGCAGTTGGCCCCACCCTCCAAGGCCCCTGAGTCTCATATGACTGGGTAATCACTGGAACAGTCCTAGTGTGCGCACGCGCTCGCTCTTGCAATGCCTCTAGACTGTTGCCTTTCCAGCTCCCCTGCGCTCTGGGACCATATGAATCTTGGTCCCCAGGGTTTCACCCAAAATTGGGGTTTAGTGGAGTTAGAAGTGGCACAGCTGTCTCCCTCCCACTTGTGAAAGCCAGCGGCACAATCAGCAGTCAGTCTTCTGCACGCAGTGCTCTGCACGCTGCCTGAATTCTGCCCTTTTGCAGCTTCCCTAGATTTCTGTGTACTTCTCCCTTTTCACAGTCCAAACTCTCCCTGTATGAGTTTTGGCTGGACCTGTGGTTCATTGTTGTAGGATAAGGGGTTCAATGCTGTTGGGAGTCTCCGTTCCCCTCCCTCCAGAGAAAGTCAGCCAGGTACTCTGGCATTTGGTCTCTCCACACGTGTGTCTCCATACCTCAGCTTTTTGCAGCTCCTCTGAGTCTCTGTGAGCCCCTCTCTTTCTTTCTATTTGTAGAATTTCCACTCAGCCAGCTTTCCTGTGGTTCTGGATGATGTCCATTCTTTCTTTTAGTTGTAGTTTTGAAATTGTAGTGCGAGGCAACAGTGTAGGTGTTTACCTATGCAGCCATCTTGTATTCTCCCCAAGGAAATATTTTAATATTACTATTTGCCCTTTCTTTATAATAGATGTCTCAGAGATGATATAAAATTAATAAAATGTATATGAAATTCTCCTTTCTGTTAGACTCTGGGTGCACCATGGGACCCAGAGTCAAGTCTCCATTCACCCATAAGCACTTCAAAATCGCAGGAGACACAGACCCAGCCAGCCCCACCCTTGTTGGGCCCTGCAGGGCAGGGGTGCAGCATCAGGTCCCCTGACCTGGCTTCAGGTCCCCCAACCCTTTCGCCAGGGTGGGGACATAGCCTCAGGTACTCCATCGATGGTGCTGGGGCAAGGGCACAGCCTGAGGTCCTCTGGCCCAACTTCAGGACTTCCAGACCTAGTGTGAGGGCATGAGAGCGTGATGGCATGATGACTGTTTGCATATTAGATCTTTATTATATAGGATATGTATAGCCCATGGACATGGGGAATAGGGTGGTAAGATCTTGGATATGGGTAAGGGTCAGGGGAGGGTGATAAAGGAGATCGAAATGGGAGACATCTGTAATACTATCCACATTACAAAGGTATATATTTAGAAATATTAACTACAGTAGTACCTCGAGATACGAGTGCCCTAACATACGAGATTTTTGAGATACGAGCCATCGAGCAAGTGGTTTTTGCTTTGAAATATGAGCAACATTTGAGATAGGAGTAATCACGCGGATCAGCCAGCTGCACACGACCCACCAGTTTACCATGACTCGAGAGTCTCATAGTTTCCCACCCCTCAAGGTTATGGAACGAATTAAACTCGTATCTTGAGGTACCACTGTAAGTCCTAAGTGAACTTTAATCAAGCTTCCAGATACTTCTTGGTAAAAATATTCTTCTTTGAAGAAATTGAACCATTTCCTCAAGATGAAAACTTGAGGAATATGAGAGAAATACATATCATATGTTTTGATAGAAGTGAGTGATTAAATTCAGAACGTTGGTTTTAAGTAGATTAGATATATTATTGGTATAACATATTATTTCAGGGCAAGCTTTTAGTGGTAAAAGAATATGAAATATACACTGTATGTAAGGCAGTTGTATAAAATATGCTGATGAGAAGAGAAAGTTGAAAGGCTTGTGGTCCTAAAATCTCACCTCTAATGAACCAGTAAATAATAGTGATTCATTCATTATCTGTTGGTATTAAGTTCAGGAAATTCATAAGCTGATATAGGGCCCAAAATAAATGAACAAAAAGCACCAATTCTCTCAGTGCACAGGAATTGAAAAGCTGTTATTACTGAAAACCTGAATGTGCAGTGGGATAAATAATAAATTACAAAGCTGCTGACTCAGGGATGAGAACCCACCTTCATATCAAGGAAAAGCGAATGGGTGGCTGAAGGGAAGATAGTGTAATTTTACAAGGTAGCCCTGGGAATATAAAATTGAGGAATTCTGTATGAATGGAAGTGACAGACTTCTATGTGTACGAATTAAATTATAATAGCAGCACAGAACTTAAGGCTATTTTTAATCAGATGGGACAAAAGGCTACAGTGCACCTGTACCATTTTTGGGAGAAAATATTTTCACATAACAAATGCACATGTGCAAATGCAGAGTTGATAATCAGTGTAGCATATTTTCATTTTATCTTAGTTATCACACTTTGCTTAGGGAACAAATAAGCATTCTGAAAAGTCATTTGAAACCTTTGCTCTACATTCCCCATGAGGCAAAACTAACATTTTTTAATGGTCTCAGTGCTCTAATCTGCAGCTTTACCACTTCCTGCATTAAAGGATGCTCGAGGAGAGCCAAGGCAGATGGGAATTATTCACAATTTGGAAAAACAAGGGAGGTTCAATTAATGGGCTGCTGGCAGGAAGCCTCTATAGTGCACATTTTACTCCCACATTTTGTTTGAGCACACACACACGCATGCATATGATATCTTTTACCTTTTAAAAAGATTCTCACACTTCAATAATGGCAGAATGCCTTTGAACATATTTAAATATGTGTTATGTCTTAGCAATTTAATTTAAAGATAACAAAGGGGAAGTATGAAAATTTCAGAAACAAAGATGTACTGAGATATTTGGTGAAGGCAAGTCCAGTTTGAAAACTAGTCTTTCCCCCAATGTGTTGCAGACCTAATTAAACATAAGTTTACTTCATATCAGGACATAAATATCCATGCTTTATATATGTGTGTGGAGGAGGTATGGGATGGGGAATACATTTGGTTTCTTACGTGGAGACAGAATAGGTTATTTCAAAGAGAGTTGAAACTGTTCCATTTCCTTTAATGACAGAATGATGATAGTTCTTGGTTCTTAGGCAGATTCCAGGGCAACTATAGGAAAATAATTATAGAATCTTATCTAATAAAAGAGTAATATGCAAATTTACTGTCACCCCAACACACAAGATGGCTGACCCCATGTGGACACAAGATGACTGCCATAGGATGGCTAGCAGGGGAGGAAAATTGGGGGTGACCAGGTCTGCATGGAAGGGTAGTTGAGGGGGACCAGGCCTGCAGAGGAGGACAGTTAGAGACAATCAGGCTGGCAGGGGAGTGGTTAGGGGCAATAAGGAAAGCAGGCAGGTGAGCAGTTGAGAGCCAGCAGTCCTGGATTATGGGAGAGATATCTGACTGCCCCTTTAGGCCCGATCCCAGTAGGATATCTATGGGCAGTCAGACTTCTCTTGAGGGGTTCCAGATTGGAGAGGATGCAGGCTGGGCTGAGGGATACATACCCCTGTGCATGAATTTCATACACTGGGCCTCCAGTATATAATAATGTAACAACCTTGGAATTCATAGATCTTCCTTCCCTACAGAATTGTATTATTATTTCACTTCCTTACATGAGCATCAAGTGAAGGAGGTACAGATTTCCAGGAAATAGATTTGGGAAAAATATTTTGATTATATATTTTATTATAAGAACATTGAGCAAATGTCATGGTTTAACAATCATTTGTGTTGTTAAAGGCAATTAGAAAATCTTGAGAATTAATGAGTTTGAGAAGTCAACAGAGACCACCTTTCCTGTGCTTTATTGTCATCTTCAGTGAAGTTGTGCTATCTATTGCTCTACTAGACCTGTCAATTTTGTATCATAGCCATCTCTACATAGAAAAACTGTCTTAAGTTCCAAGCAATAAAGTTTCATTTCAAAAAAGTGCATTTCTGAATATATGAAGTTAATACTTCAGAATATATTAGATGAAAATATGGAAATCAAAGACTTGAAGATAGGTTGTTCTGAAAATGATACTACCTTTAATTTGAACCCTGAGGGTGGCTATATCTTTCAATGAGGAGAATGTTAGCAAATATTGAACATGCAACTAAAGAACCCTAACAAGAGCAAAATGATAAGCTGGAGGAAAGCTTAAATGTTGAAATGATAGAGAGAGATATTAAGCTAGTACAGCAAAAAAAAAAATCAACACTAAAAGCAATAAGCTTTTTGTTTATTCTTTGTATCAGAGCCATGATTAAAAGTGAAAAAAAAGTAAATATACCAAGAGCTGTACATCAGGTGAAGAAAGCGATGTGACCTGGAGGAATAGATATGTCCAAATAAATTAGCAGCATAATTTATATGAAATTTAACCTTATTTTTGAAGAATATGAAACTTCTTGAAGTTGACAAGTTATGGTTTGGTGGCCATGTTCACCAAGTATTATTGGTTATTTGTTTCTGGGCATCTGACATTTCTTTTTAAGATGCTTCTATACTGAAATATTATCTCTGCACACTAATCTTATATTTTACATTAGTTTTTCTGCCTTCACGCCACATTTCTATTCATGAGATAGGGAATACTCTAAAAGGCAACTTGCAAGATGATTGCTGTATAAAAAGGCTATACTTGAAATAATGCCTATTAATGCCACTGATTTAGCATGAATGTCTCCTCTTTGTTCAGTACACACATTTGCTTTTTTAATACATCCCACTAGGAATTTTTCTCTGCTTTGGTGTTATAATATTCTATTATGTTATTAATTTGACACCAAAATGTTGCTAATTCTCACAGAAAGGCCTGAAATTTAGGGGGAAGCCTATCTTTTTAGCTGCCTTACTGGAATTATGGTGTGTCAGTTAGTGGTAAGAATGATTATATTGGGAAAATGGCTAAATACAATTGTTGAAATAAAATGAGATTTTTACATAAATGAGAATAGGCAGAATTTGATTGTTATTCTTGTTTTAATTTCAGGAAAAGCATTTGCCATGTTTTTCTCTATTTTTTAATTTATTATAAATTTATTCTCTCACTATCAGGAACAAAAGAACATACACTTTGACAGGTAGTTTTTAATGATTTATCAACATTTCACATGCAAAGCAGTCCACCAAATAAATGTCTACTAATCAGGTATAGAAAACAGGCAATTTTTTTTATGATTAACTATTGAACAACATTAAACATAATAGTATGCAGAAAACAGCTTTTTCTTTCTTTCAATAATGCCAAAGAGGTCTACTGAATAGTAATTATTCAAAGGCAGAGAGAATGAAATGCAAAAACTTTTTGCTTTACAATTTTAAGTTTTTAAGTCATTTTTTTATTTTCAATTATAGTTGAATTACATCATTATATTCATTTAAGGTATATACCCCAGTGACCACACAATGCCCAACTTAATAAGTGATCATCCCAATAAATCTTGTACCATCTAGCACAGTACGTAGAATTTAGAATATTATTCTTATTATTTTTTATTGTTTAAAGTATTACAAATAGTAGTACATATGTCTCCTTTTTTTTCCTTATTGACCTCCCCCCGGCCTTCCTTATCCCCAGTACATGCCCTTACTTGCCCCCCCCCCACAGTGTCTTGTATCCATTGGTTATGCTTATATACATGCATACAAGTCCTTCGGTTGATCTCTTACAGCCCCTACCACTCCCCCCAACCTTTCCTGCCTTCCCGCTGTAGTATGATAGTTTGTTCACTGCTTCTTTGTCTCTGTATCTGTGTGTTTTTTTTTCCTGATTATTTTCTTTAAAAATATCTTGCCTCTGCAGGCTAGAAATAAACCTATAAGAACAAAAATATGTTTGAGTCCCAATAATTAAAAGAAAAACTAGAAATTATGCAGAAACACCATTGATCCATTTACTATTACACAAAAGCCCACACACTGCCACATATCTTCAGGACCAATGCCTTGGAATGCCTCCAGTTATGACTAACCACCTCAAAAGTTGAGGCATCTGCCATCTATGTTCATATCACAATAATGCCGAGTCCAGGCAGAGTATAGACATAGGAGAGCATAATCAGATACTCGTATTTCTGTGAAAAGCTATACTGCAAAAGCATTTACAGTTGAGGGAAAAAATCTCCAATTGAAGGTTTTGAAAATATTATAAAAACACAACTTAATACTGTGTATGTGTGTCTGAAATTTATCCATTAAAATAGCAAATATTTTAATTCATGTGTTAATTGCAGTAATAGCAATACTATTTATTTGCAGTGATGTGATTACTATTTCCACTTCTTTTTTAACATCAGTTTTGGACAATGGAATAAAATATTCTTACATATTAAATATTTTGTTAATATTTAATATCTTTCTCAAATTTCAGAAGTTTTTAAAGGAATGAAAATAAAAAGACACTTTTAGGTTTAGGAAGTTGTGAAAATTTTAGGAGAATGTCTGGTCTTGAAATGATTACAGTTTACTTTTGAGAGTCATGAAAGTTCTTTAGTTTGGAAAAGTTTTATATATTTAGTGAACACCCATTCTTGAGAGTCACAGACTAAATGGAGCCAACATTGACTCTTCAGAAGTGTTTTTTTTAAGCATAGTCTTTTCTGATCAGTGAATTTGCATCAGTACAATTTAATATTATGCATTTATGTATGTGTAAATGTCAACGTATTCTATTTGTGAGCCCAGACAAAAATTATTGACAATAATGCTTTTCTCACTTTCTGGACAGATCATATATTCTAATTATACATTGCTTTAAATTATTTTAAAATATTTTATTTAAATGTAAATTCCAAAATGGATTAAGTGAGGAATTTAAAAAAATTGTTTGATATCTTAAATGTGCATTGGAAGTAAAGAATGTTAGAGATTAAGTAACCCATGTATATCCTTGGCTATTAGTTCACTGGCGCCTACTCTAGTCTTTATACATGATGCCAGGGAGGCCCTAGGAACAATGTACTTTCCCAGTTTGTCTAGACTCTAGAGTACCAGTCTGTAGGTTTAGGCTGGGTAACAAGGATAGTGACTCTCGCAGAGGCAACTTTGAGTGGCACTGTTTTATCTGTAAATTATCACATATGTACTCTGATATATTTCACAAATTTGATTGATTGTTGAGATTAATTTCAATGAAGAGTCCAACAAACTGTGAACTTTCTCATTTTGCCTGTTTTCTTTGAAATCCTATGCCAGCTGTCATTACACATGTTAGGCACCTAAAGTAGAGTTTACACCAAGACCATCTAAATGTGAAAAGTAGTGGTTTAAAGGTCCTTATAATAAATTTATATTGATAAACTCCATGATTTAATGTGAGACACTGGAATAACCTGAATGGTACTACTTTTAAAAACTGTACCAAATCTACCATCATTGTCATCATGAACATTTATTTACTGAGTGGAAACTGATGTGTACCTGATATCGTACTAGGAGCTTGGAGAACATATTCAATGATTACTCAAAATATATGCTTATTCATGCAAATTATAACTTCATGTATATTAGGCACTGAATCAGAAGCACATATACCAAGCAATACTGAATAGTTAAAGATCAGTATAAAATGAGAGTAGAGCCGAGACTGGTTTGGCTCAGTGGATAGAGCATCAGTCTGTGGACTGAAAGGTCCCAGGTTTGATTCTGGTCAAGGGCATGTACCTTGGTTGTGGGCATATCCCCAGTAGGAGGTGTGCAAGAGGCAGCTGATGGATGTCTCTCTCTCATCGATGTTTCTAACTCTCTATCCCTCTCCTTTCCTCTCTGTAAAAAAATCAATAAAAATATATAAAAAATGGGAGTAGAGAATGTTGTGGATATATTATCATAGTTTTATATGTTCTCTAAATATTTTACACTTTTATTTGGGAGGAAGTTATTGGTAGGTTTTCTGGGTCTGAGCAGACAGATAAGGAAGGTTAAAATAATAGCAAACTAGGAAATAAGCTATAGGAGGGAAAAAGAAAAGGCCAATAAGAAAAAGGTAGAACTACTATGTACTGCAGGTTCCATCAGGACTTTCCTTTCTCTTTCTTTATAATATATTACTCATCCCCACCAGACATAATCTCCCAGGAGCCACTTCTATAACTACTGCTTTTTTAAAAATATATTTTATTGATTGTTTACAGAGAGGAAGGGAGAGAGATATAAAGTCAGAAACATCGATGAGAGAGACACATCAATCAGCCGCCTTCTGCACGCCCCACAGTGGAGATGTGCCCCCAAGCAAGATATATGCCCCCAACCGGAATCGAATCTGGGACCTTTCAGTCCGCAAGCCGACGCTCTATCCACTGAGCCAAACCAGTCTCAGCTATGACTACTGCTTTTGATATCTATGTAACTGTCAAGTCAAATACTCTGTGGTATCAGTAGAAGGAACAGGATGGAGGAGTGTTCTGACCACTATGGGAACTTGTGCTCAGGGCAGAATTCTATTTTTATTTGATATCAGATCTGTGACAGTCCTGAAAAGCATTTCCTTTTCTTAGATTTTTATAAACAATATCTGAATATTTTATTGGGAGAGGGGCAGAAAGGTGTCATTGAAAGAGAATATTTACAAACTTTAGTTCAAATTCAGATTATACAGCCATGAGCAAATCATTTAAACTTGCTTAGCAACAGTTTTTTTTTTAATTTGAAAATGATCAAGATATAATCAACAATAATACTTGCCTAGGAGAGTGATCATTAAGATTTTATCATAATAATATACAATGTTAAATCTAGAGCATGGGATAGAATGCAAACAAAATAAATATTATTTCTAACACATGAGTTTTGATAGTTAAGAATCTTTAGAGTGAATTAATCCCTTAAATACTTATACATGTGATCTGGTAATGACTACATTTTGATTTCTCTCAGGAATAAATATTTTACTTATAAAGTTGAAAAGCTAAATATGAAGATGATAGGTTTGGATTAATTCTGATGAATTTTTTCCTGAGGTGAACCAGAGAAGATGAGATAAAAAGATCATGAATAATTTGTATCACCAAAAGAATTAGCAAACTGAAAAAAAATGAGGAGTATTATATTAAACTAGAGTCTTGGTGCATGAATTCATGCACCAGTGGGGTCCCTTGGCCTGGCCTGTGGGGATCAAGATGAAAAACAGTTCTCCAACATCCCTTGAGGGATCCCAGATTGTGAGAGGGTTCTGGCTAGGTCAAGGGACCCCACTGGTGCACAATGCAGGGCAGGGATTATGGGAGGGCTCCAGGGCATGTCCGGCTCATCACACCCAGGCCCCATTGACCAGAACCCAACAGCAAGCTAACCTACCAGTTGGAGCATCTGTCCCCTGGTGGTCAGTGTATTTCATAGCAACTGGTCAGATGAGCAGACACTTAGCATGTTAGGCTTTTATTATATAGGACTACAGGCCTGGTGCATGAAATTTGTGCACAGGTGGGTATGTCCCTCAGCCCAGCCTGGGAATCCTTGAAGAATATCTGACTGCCCATTTAGGCCTTATCCTACTGGCCTCCCTTGCAGGCCTGGTCCCTACCAACTGCCCTCTCTTGCAGGCCTGGTTTTTCCCAACTGCTCTCCCCTGCTTGCCTGATCACCCAAAACTGCCCTCTCTTGCAGGCCTGGTCCCTCCCAACTGCCCTTTACTCCTGGCCATCTTGTGGTGGCCATCTTGTGTCCACATGGGGGCAGCCACCTTGCGTATTGAAGTGATGGTAAGTTTGCATATTGCTCTTTCATTAGATAGAATAGAGTCCTGGTTCATGGGTGGGGGCCAGCTGGTTTACCCTGAAGGGTGTCCCAGATCAGGCCAGCCACTCCCCCTGGCGACCCAAGTAGAGGTCCTAGTATCTGGGATTTATTTATCTTCTATAATTGAAACTTTTTAGCCTTCAATGGAGGCCTGAGCCTGCCAGTGTGTGCAGAAAGCTTGGCTTCCTCCATCGCCAGGGAAATCCAAGCCTCCTGCTCACTCTGTGCCACAGCCATCTTGGTTGGGTTAATTTGCATACTCACTCCTGATTGGCTGGTGGGTGTGGCTGGTGGCTTTAAGCAGAATGATTGTTAATTTGCATATTACAAATTATAGATAGAATGACCACACTTGAAAATAGACTTAGAAGTTTGAATTTTTTTTCCTGGTATTATACTGTAGGGATAAAGAAACTCTCTTCAAAATTGAATGACATCAAGCCAAAACCGGTTTGGCTCAGTGGATAGAGCGTCGGCCTGTGGATTGAAAGGTCCCAGGTTCGATTCTGGTCAAGGGCATGTGTCTTGGTTGCGGGCACATCCCCAGTAGGGGGTGTGCAGGAGGTGGCTGATCGATGTCTCTTTCTCATCGATGTTTCTGACTCTCTCTCCCTTTCTCTCTGTAAAAAATAAATAAAATATTAAAAAAAATTGAATGACATCAAAATCAAACATTACTCTAAATATGACTTTGAAAATATCTGTGGTACAGACACAAAATGTACTGATTTCTGTACTAGGTCAATAATATGTTTATACTGTAGACATGTTTAGTCTCAGGTCCATGTTTCATTGCAAACATTTTTTTATTGTTTATTTTTTTTTTATTAAACATCATTTAGAATGCTTGGTTATTGGTTAGACTTGAAACTATTTTCTTATGATAGTTTTCATTCATTTTTAGTTGTGAATTAGAAGCCTGGTGCATGAAATTCATGCACTAAGAGGGGGTATTCAGCCCAGCTTGCATCCTCTCACAGTCCAGGAAGCCTCTGGGGATGTGTGACTGATGCAGGGAGCAGGCTTAAGTCAGCAGTTGGACATCCTCAGTGCTGCCACAAAGGCAAGAGAGGCTTCTGCCACTGCTGCTGCTCTCACCAGCTTGCTGAGTGGTATTCCCCTGTGGGAGGGCACTGACCACCAGGGGGCAGTTCCTGTGCTGAGAGTCTGGCCCCTGGTGGTCAGTGTCAATTATAGTGGCTGCTTGTTCAGCCATTCAATAGATTTTTATATTAGCCTTTTATTTTATAGGACTAGAGGCCCATTGGAAGAAGACTTCTGCAATAGAGCTTCCTGTTGCAGTGTCTGATGCCCTGCCAGCTTCCCTCCCTTCTCAGCTGCCCTGCCTGCTTCCCTCCCTTCTCCCCCACCCCACCTGCTTCCCTCCCTTCTCTACCACCCCACCTGATTCCCACCCCGCCTCTTTCCCTATGTTCTTCACCACCCCAATTGCTTGCTTCTTACAGCTTCCCTTCCTACTGCAGCACTTGGATTCCTTTTACGCTGTCTTCAGTCTTCACTCTGCACCAAGATATACAAATTAAGTGCCATCTTTATTGGTTTAATTTGCATACCTGTTCTGATTGGCTGGTGGGTGTGGCTTGTGAGTGTAGCATAGATACAGTCAATTTGTATATTACTCTTTTATTAGATAGGATTATATTGCAAATATTTTATTTATTTATTTATTTATTTTTTAATATATTTTATTGATTTTTTACAGAGAGGAAGGGAGAGGGACAGAGAGTTAGAAACATTGATGAGAGAGAGACATCAATCAGCTGCCTCCTGCATGCCCAACAGTGGAGATGCGCCCACAATCAAGGTACATGCCCCCAACCAGAATCAAACCTGGAACCTTTCAGTCCGCAAGCCGACGCTCTATCCACTGAGCCAAACCTGTTCCAGCTATATTGCAAATATTTTAGAATTACTAATTGTTTTCTATGTAGTCTTGGGGAAATTATTGCAACCTACTTAGGCCTCACTCTCATCTTATGTCAAGAGGGTCAGACTAAATATTTTTTCAACTCTGTCATTTTATAACTTGACATTTATAAATTTAATTTTGCAATTGCCTCAGAATAACACTTGGTTAGGATGGGATAGCATAAAAAATTGTTGAAAACAATTCAAATAGCAATAGATGCTTTTTGAAGCCCTTTAAAAATTTAGAGGAGAATATAAGCATAAGATATTATTAAACTTTAATAGTTTTAATTTTAGAAATGAACAGATTAAACACAAGGCTTGAATTTGCTTGAGATTAACTGCCACTTTAGGGATTCCAGCATTTTCTTCCCATACATAATCTCTAACAGGCATAACAGTCTATGGTAATAATAGTAGTTGTAGTAGTAATAGTAGTAGTAGTAAAACCTGCACTGTTAATTGAAAACTCACTGTGTGACATGTATCTATATATTTACATCTATCTGTATATATATATATATATATATATATATATATATATATATATATATATGTCTTAAATTGCAAAGTGGATATCATTGGCCCGAAGATACTTAAAGAGAAGAAATACAAGGTCATACTGATAGATAACATACTTAAATTTTAAAACTACTCAACATCAGATCTGAGATTCTGGCCTCAAGTTTTGACTTTAAGGCCTCCTTCTAAACATTCGGCCTTGAGGTCATTGATTGTCCCCTTTCAGTTTCCTTATTTATTACTTTCCCTTCTATTCCTGCAACTTTTTTGTTTGTTTATTTGTTTTACATGACTGCTTTTAAAAAGCACTGGAAAAGAAACAAAGTTTGAGGCTTAAGACTCTATCAGGTCTTGCTGTGGTCAAATGTTGAGTTATGAACATATAAACTGCAACAAATTCACAGATTCTATTTTCTTATTTGTTTGCAACATTTGCCTTTTTTTGTACTCTGGTACCTTTTACCTATATTTTCCAAGAAAACAATCTTAAATGTGCTTAATATGCTTATAAAAATGACAAGATATTATTCCAGTAGGCATAATTTATAGGGAGTTATGTTTAGTTCCAAGTGTGAGCACATAGATACATTCACATGTTATTATTCTTTTGCTTCTGGAAAGGCCTGGCCCAGATCTGCTGACTGAAGTTTTAGGCTTTCCAATTTATAAAATATTTACTAAAGGCATAATGGACTTTTTACAGATGATATGTCAGGTTGGTTGAGACATTTATTCATGGAAAATAGCTTCTGTCTGTCAGAACTATGATAGTGGACAATGAGCTTTGTTTCTGCCAAAAGTCAAAATTCTAATTAAAATTAAAACTCACTGTGTGAGTTAAATTGGAAATTAATATTCTTTATCATTCTGACACTGAACTTGATCTTTTTTTAATATGTTGTATTAATTTTCCACAGAGAGGAAGGGAGAGGGATAGAAAGTCAAAAATATTCATGAGAGAGAGACACTGATCAACCATCTCCTGCACACCCCACAATGGAGACATGCCCACAAGCAAGGTACATGCCCCAGACAGGAATCAAACCGGGGACCCTTCAGTTTGCAGGCCGACGCTCCAACCACTGAGCCAAACCGGTCTCGGCCTGAACTTGATCTTTAATACTCACACATGGTGAAAGAGTAGAGATTTCAAAAAATTGCTCAGAATAAATTCTAACAATAAATATTTATTATAATTGGATAAAAACTATTATTATATGGATGAATTAAATATCTCTTAAATTTTCTAGGAACTGTTTATACACATTATGATAAGGAAAACTATCAGTTTTTAGTTTAAAAATATTATTGTTTGGAAGCCTGGGAAAGGGAAAATATTGTGACACTGTCCTGGAAGTGTGAAGGTTCAAGGTAGCTTTCATTCATCAGAATTGTGGGGATGCCAGAAGAGAGAGAGCAAGATAATGAAAACCTATTTGAAGAAATAATGACTGAAAATGTCCCACATCTGGTGAAAGAAATAGACTTACAAATCCAGGAAGCACACAGAACCCCATATAAAAGGAATCCAAAGAGGACCACACCAAGACAAATCATAATTAAAATACCAAGAGCAAAAGACAAAGAGAGAATAGTAAAAGCAGCAAGAGAAAAACAGTTTATTGCCTACAAGGGAGCACCCATACGATTGTCAGCTGATTTCTCAACAGAAACTATGCAGGCCAGATGGGAGTGGCAAGAAATATTCAATGTGATGAATAGCAAGAACCTACAACCAATAATACTCTATCCAGCAAAACTATCATTCAGAATTGAAGGGCAGATAAAGAGATTCACAGATAAAAAAAAGCTAAAGGAGTTCATCAAGTCCAAAGCAGTATTATATGAAATGCTGAAAGGTACTCTTTAAGAAGAGGAAGAAGAAAAGGGTAAAAGATAAAAAATTATGAACAACAAATACATATATATCAATAAATGAATCTAAAAATTAAGTGAACTAAAAATGTGATCAACAGAATAAACTGCTGAATATAATAGATTCAGGAGCACAGAAAGAGAGTGGACTGATAATTCTCAGGGGGAAAGGGTTGAGTGGGTGCAGGGAGAGACTGGACAAAAATCATATACCTATGGATGAAATCAATGGGGTGGGGGGGTAAGGGAAGAGGGAAGGGTGGGATCTGGGTGGAGGGGAGCTATGGAGGGGAAAATGAGAAACAAATGTAATAATCTGAATAATAAAGATTTAACTTAAAAAAGAAAATATAATTAGTGTTGAAAAAATATATATTTATTTGAGAACATAATTAATTTACCTGAATTGCTTTCAGCCTTGACTATCTTGGTTCTAATGCAAGAAAGTTAGTTAATATATTTTATTTGCTATTAAATAACAATCTTCTTCTCATTTAGATGGAAAGCCCTGGTGATAAGACTGTTTTCTTTTTAACATAGTGATGACCGGTATATTAATAGATAAGTATAATTAAATCCCATTAATTTGAAACACAGGGGTTTATAAAAGATGGACTTTGAATTAAGTAGATTATCTCTTACTTTATTTAAGATTAGGACATGTAGTTATCTAGAAAATTATAGTTGTTCAACAGATATTATTGAATTAACTTAAATTATATTTTATGTTTTAATAAACTATGTAAGAATACATAGAATTAAGATGCTAAACACCTGATAGTTTTGAATGTAACTATAGTGTCACGGTAATACACTATTTCCACATAAATGAATAATCCTAAAAATGAAGAAAGTTGGAGATTTAAAGCAATTTAGTTTAAAATTCATGAAAATCATCTTATTTCAATACATATTGATGTAGTAATAAGAAGGTAGTATGTTGCATTGAACAAATTGGAGTTATATTCATTTAGTACAGATATGGGCACTACATTTATGTAAAAACTTCAAAACATTATTCAGGTAAGAGGTATTATGAAATAATTGATGGTCAGAAGGCTGCATATGTAGAAAATATACCATAGTATAGTTGCATAGTCCTGCAGATTTTTTCATTTTATTATTCTTTTGCTTCTGGAAAGGCCTGACACACATCTGATGATTGAAGTTTTATGTTTCTCAATTTATAAAATATTTACCAAAGGCACAATTGGCTTTTTACAGATGATATGTCAGGCTGGTTGAGACATCAATTCATGGAAGATAGCTTCAGAACAAATGCCATACATGAGAATTTCTTACTTGGCCATACATAGATGGTGTAGCTGAAAGACTTCAGAGGTGTCAGTGTGATGCCCTTTCTCTATGGAAAACAGTGTTTAAAATAATTTTCCAAACATAACTTATTTCTCCTCATACTTAATTTGACTCATTCATCCATGAACTGTTACTGAAATTTAAAGAAAATAAAGTTCAGTTGTTTGAGGAGGCAAGACATATCTGTTTAACAGATAGCTCAGCAGTTGTAAGAAAATATTTCACAACTTGAAAGCAGTACAGTCTCTTCAAAACACTGTTCTCAATCTACATATTTTCAAAAGAGATAGTGAATTTTGGTTGTCTTCAACTCTTACTGTACCTTTGAACAAAGGAAGTGTTTCTGAAATTGACAACAAACTGTGAGGGCATGTACTGGGGATAGGGAAGGCCTGGGAGGGTCAATAGGGAAAAAAAGGGAGACATATGTACTACTATTTTTACTACTTTAAACAATAAAAATATTAACAACAAACTAATCTTACTTCTTGATGGAACCTACATTGATGTCATCCTTACTTGCTTTATATTGATTATGAACCCATCAGCCATAGTTGCATCTTTCAGATAAATCCTACTTGGTCATAGTGTATGATCTTTCTGATATACTGCTGGATCTGATTTGCCAGAATTTTGTTGAGGATTTTGGCATCTATGTTCATGAGGGATTTTGGCCTGTAATTCTCTTTCTTTGTGTTGTCTCTTTCTGATTTTGGTATAAGGGTGATTCTGGCTTCATAGAAAGAGCTTGGAAGTGATCCTTCCTCTTGAAGGTTTTAGAATAGTCTGAGAAGGATATGTTTTAGTTCTTCCTGTAATGTTTGGATAAACTCCCCTATGAAGCCATCTGACCTCAGGCTTTTGTTTTCTGGAAGCTTTTTGCTGACTGCTACAATTTTTTTCCATAGCTATTGGCCTATTGTGATGTTTAGATTCTCTCTGATTGAGTTTTGGAAGGTTGTATTTTTCTAGAAATATGTCCATTTTCTCCAGGTTGTCCAGTTGTTGGAATAGAGTTGTTCATAGTATTTTTTTTAACAATCCTTTGTGTTTCTGTGGGGTCTGTTGTCATTTCTGACTTTGTTTGACAAGGGCACTTAATACTTTTACACTTAAAGTTTTTATTGATAGGTGCTTATTTATAGCCATTTTTATTCTTTACACTGTGTTTCTTCTTCGTTTCCTATTTCTTCTTTTTTTTTTTTTAATGTATTTTTACAACAAATCCTTTAGCATTTCTTGCATTACTGGTTTGGTGGCAATAAATTCCCTTAGTAGTTTTTTTGTCTGTGAAGCTCCTGATTATACCTTCAATTTTGATTGATAGCCTTGCTGGGTAAAGTATTCATGGATTCAGACCCTTCCTTTGTATCACTTTGTATATTTCATTCAATTCCCTTGTGGCTTTTTGTGTTTCTTTTGAGAAATTAGTCAATATTCTGATGGGGGACCTTTTGTACTTAACTTTCTGTCTCTCTTTGGCCATTATAAGACTCTTACTTTGTTGTTCATATTGGTCAATTTAATTATAATATGCCTTGGTGTTGGTCTTTTGTGGTTCATTTTTATTGGGACTCTGTGAGCGTCATAGATTTGTGTGGGTTTTTTTTTTTCCTTATATCATTGGAGTTTTCTGTCATTATTTCTTCAAACAGGTTTTGCATTCCTTGCTCAGTTTCCTCTCCTTGTTACCCCTATTATGCAAATGTTGATTTCTTTGGTGTTGTCTCAAAGATCCCTTAGGCTCTCCTCCTGCTTTTTATTTATTTTATTTTTTCCAGAAGCTGCTCTACTTGGGTGTTTTTTCTTACCTTGGCTTCTGCCCCATTAATGCTGTTCGATGCTTCTTCTAGTCTACTCTTGATGCTTTCTACTGAGTTATTTACAGCCACAATGTTATTTTTCATTTCTTCTTGGTTCTTTTTCATTTCCTCTTTGTTCTTACACATATTGTCAAATTTGTCTTCCATTATTTTCAGCCACCTTATGACCATTTCTCTGAATTGTTTATCTGACATGTTGCTTGCTTCCATTTCATTTACTTCCATTCCTGGTGATGCCTGCTTTTCTTTCGTATGTTGGCTGTTTCTTTGTCTCCCCATGGTTTTCCTTCTCCCAGTGTCTGGTTATGTGATTCTTTCTATCCTGTTTGATTTAAAGGCACAAAATACCGCACAACAAGGTACAACACACAAGGCACTGAACACAAATGCATTCACCATATTATAACCCCAAATAAAGGTGACCACCAGAGAAAGGTCAATTCGAAAATAGGAGAGAAAGAAGAAGAGAAAAAAATGAGTTTAAAAATGAAATTAGGAAAAGTAAAGAAAAAAGCAAGAGAGAAAAGAAATATAATAAGAAAGGAGAGGGGAACAAACGATATATATATATATATATATATATCAGCCACTAATCCAAACAAATACTAGCAACAAATTATCTGGAGATTAATGCAAACTACAAATAACAACTAATATAAAGTAAGGTGAGGAAAAATAGAAGCAAAAACAGAAAAATAAAAAAAGAGAAAGTGAAACAAATTCACAAATAAGCATATAAAATTGATATAATCAACAATTGAGAAAACAACAACAAAAAAACAGAGAGGAAAAAAATTGCATAGTGAAGAGAGCAAACATAGAGATGTGTATGGCCTTGGAGCAGGGGATTGAAAATTAGATATATAAGTAGGGTAAAATTTTAGCAGGGGGTAATAAGAAATATTAGAGAAAATCTAAAGCAGGAATAGGGTCAGAGAAACAAGACAACCAATGGGGAAAAGTGAGAAAGAGGGTGATGGCATATAGGTAAAGTTGAGATAGAGTAAAATTATGCTAAAGAAAAGAAGAAAATAGAATGTAGAACACTAACCCCAAAGTAAAATAAGGAGAGAACAAAATGGCACTTTTTTAAGAAAAACTAAAATAGTATTAGGAATAATAATCATTGAGAATAAAAATGTAATAATTAAAAAGGTAAAATCAAATGAGGAAAAAATAAAAAAAATAGTTTATTAAGTAAAAGATGAAAATAAATAAAAATGTGCAGTAGTGAAGATCCTTCACTTCCTCTACTATTCTCTTTGGCATGCCTGTTTCCTAGTCAGGACAGTATTGCAGTTCCCTGCGTTTCACTGGTCCTCAGTGTTGTAAGCCAGTCCTGATTTTTAACCAGGCAGTATGTCTTTTTTATATTCCTTTATTTGTGTTTACACAAGAATCAATTTGTGATTCAACCTCTGTGTGGCAGTGTTTCTGGATTGACCTGTGGGTCTATAGGTCCTCTCTAGCTATTATTTAGATTTTGTTTTTCCTGTGGCACTTAATAGCGGTTTTGGGGGGTGGGTTGCACCAGGGCTGGTTCTCTGATGGTTATTCTCCTCTTTGATCCCCAGGTTCCAGAAAAACAACTGTCCCCTGCAGTCTCTTAGAGTGTTCTCAATTTGGTGATCCTATATATTGAACTTAGTAATCAGAAGCAAGGATTTGAGGGGGGAAAAGGAAAGTGGTAGGTAAGCATTCACACTTGCAGGTTGCACGCAAGACTTTGCAGTCTTCCCCCCCTCCCCTTGGGTCTAAGCAGCCCTCATATTTTAATTTTTTTTTAGGCTGTCCTTTTACCCCCAGATCAAAATGGGTTGCTTTTTAGAGTTCCCTTCTATTAGCAAATCTGTGAACCCTCTTCCATATTCATGGATCAGGCCCGCCCCAACAGCCACACATTTTTCTAGGCACAATCTTTCCCAGGTTCTCCAGCACCTGCTGTGTGCACATTTCTCTCACCTGCCCAGATCACAGACCTCACCTTCTCCCAGATAAAATCTGACCTTTCCATGTTGGAGTGTAGAACTTCTCTGAATACATGTGTTTGTACCACTTGGGACCTGTATTCTTTGGTTCACAGCTGTTAAGTGGGTCCCAGTAGATTCCCTGGGTTTTTCAGGTTTTTGATAACCTCCACTTTTCCTCTTCAAAATAGCGTAGTCTCGATGTCCAACCTGGTCGCTCCAGGATGGAACCCAGCAGTAGTGGGAGCTGCCCAGTCTGGGGAGCCCTGTCCAGCCGTCCCCCACAGTCTCCTGGAATATATCTGTCCCTCCCGATGCGACCATACATTCTCCATTTATTTACTCTCTCATACACTACCTTACAGTCTGCTTTCCCATTGGCAGCCATCTTCCTTGAATCTCAAATAGATTTTCTAATTCTTGCTGCTCTCCTTGGTCTTCTGGCAGCCCTATTGTATGTATATTATTTCATTTAATGTTGTCCCAAAGCTCCCTTAGGCTTTCCTCCTGCTTTTTAATTTTTTTTTATCCAGTTGCTGTTCAGATTGAGCTTGTTTCTGTATCTTATCTTCTAACTCACAAATTTGGTTCTCTGCTTCTTCTAGTCTACTATTAAAACATTCTATGGTGTTTTTTATTGTAGCTATCTCACTTTTGATTTATTACTTATTTTTGCATAAGTTGTTGATTTTCTCATCCATCTGGTGTATGAACTGTGTGAACATTACTCTAATTTTTTTTTCATGTTGCATGCTTCTATTTCACTAATTTCCTTTTGTGGCAACTCCTCATTTTCTTTCCTTTCGGGATTGTGTCATCTCCCCATTCTGACTATCACCAGAAGTTTCAAATGTCAAGTTGTGTGGGCCTGGCCCATGTGCAGTGGGAGCTTTGCACCCTCCTAGGTGTCACTGAAGAGGTCCAATTTCAAGACGTGTGACTGCTGTGGGTTGGTGGGAGCCATGCTTATGCAGGATCAGAGTCACAGGCACTCAGTGTGGCCTCATACATGCAGCTAGTATCAGGGACCCTGCCTGTGCTTCACTGAAACAGAGATCCCACTGACATGTGCCAAAAATCAGAGTCCCCTAGCATACCAGGCGTCAGAGTTGCCCTGTGCCTGCACCGAGAATAGACTGTCTATTGGTTGGTGTGACCTCACATTGAGAATCAGGGTCCTTGTGTGTGCATGCACCGAAAATTGGAGTCACTGGCTCTGGGAATCAGGGATCCCAGGTGCATGGGATGAGAAATAAGTCAAGTCACTGGTGCTCAGTGCTACACCTCACTCAGAGAATCAGGGTTTAGGTCAGCTTGGGGGACCAGGTTGCACAGTATCACTGTGTCAGTAGGAGGTCCACTGCTGTGCTGGGCAAAATAGACTTCCTTAGTGCACTTACTCTGAATTGAAGTCAGGTGGCACTGCTGCCCCTCATGGGCATGGGGTTTGGTCACCCAATTTTGTTGTAGGGAACAGATTTCCAGTGTCCACACACTCCCAGGCTGAAATACCTGTAGCTGTTCTGTGGCCTGTGCAAAGGGCAGGTCTAGCAGTTTCTATGGCTCTGCTGAGAGCCTGCTGGGTAGGTAATGGGCTCTGTGACTCACAAAATTCTATGGCTAGAATGTTTGGATTCTTAGTGTCTGTGGGTCTGCAGCTGTGGTCTGACCACAGTGGCTGCAGAATACTGGTTTGCTTCTGAGACAAGACTGAGTAGTGCAGAGGCCAGGATACTTGTCAGTCTGAAGCAGTTCTATTTTTCAAGATGGCATGGTCTCTTTGCCCATGCTGGCCACCCCCAGAGTGTCCACAGTGGTAGCGAGGTTCCACTATCTAAGACTGCTCAGTTTGGCAGTCTCTTGGAAAACCTGCAAGATTTAACTCTCCCTAGCTCATACACACACATACTCACACACACACCACATATCCACACACTCCTCTATCACTCCCTCACTCTTCGCTCTCTCCCTCCCTACCTTCCTGGTCACCATCTTCTCCATTATTGTTGTCACTTGATTTCTTTGAATGATTCTTTTTCTGGGAGTAATTGTCAATAGTCAAGGAACCTAATTTTTTGCTTGTGAAACACATTAGCCAATATGGGAATAGATCTAATTACAATAGGATTCAATTAAAATATTATTGCTGTTTAATTATTTTATCGTTCAAAAGCCATGTTTTTGTCAGTTTCACCTGGATAGGTAGACTCAATCATAAACTCAATGCATAATATATTTATATTATATCCAAGTAGAATGATAGATATACAGATTCATATTGTTTGAAACACTGCCTTCAACCAATCTCATCCTCACATGATCTCAGACATGAAAAAGAGATTCAGAATATTTTTCAATAAACTGTTTTAATATTCAAAACCCTACCGAAACCGGTTTGGCTCAGTGGATATAGCGTCAGTCTGCAGACAGAAAGGTCCCAGGTTTGATTCCGGTCAAGGACATGTATCCTGGTTGCGGGCACATCCCCAGTAGGGGGTGTGCAGGAGGCGGCTGATCGATGTCTCTCTCACATCGATGTTTCTAACTCTCTATCCTTCTCCCTTTCTATCTATAAAAAATAAATAATATTATTAAAAAAAAAAGATTCTAAACCCTTAAAGTTTCTTCTTATTGCCATAAGAGATCAGTGAAACCTGACATTTCTTAACTTGGAGACTCTCTTCCATATAACACCATTTATCTTAACAATATATATAAAGAAAATATCTTTTGAGATGTTTGTAAGAGAAAATACAAATATCTGGTAAAATTATATTCTCTTTGTAACTGATTGATACCCTCATTCTATTTGAGCTTATGCTTTACCTTAAGTATGGACAGTTAGTTTCATTCAAATATCATTAATTTAGCTAATTCCTAGTATTTGTTCCTTTCATGATTTAACTATCTCTACTTTATTCCTAACCATAGATTTTACTTGTAAACTTAATCAACCCTACCAAAGTATGTGGTATAATTTTCAAAGAGATCCAGGAAATAATGTTGATGGATAAGCACCCCCACTCACTTTTACATGAAGAAATATTTGCAGTACTGATAGTTTCAGTTGTATAATCCTATCTATTAAAAGAAGAATATGCTAATTGACCATCACTCTGCTACATTCACATGAAATTCCTATCAGCCAATCCGGAGTGAGTATGCAAATTAACCCAACCAAGATGGCTAAGGCCATGGAGTGAATAGCAGGCTTGGGTTCCCCTCAGCGATGGAGGAAGCCAAGCTTTCTGCACATCCTCACCAGCCCAGGCTTCCACTCAAGACTACAAAGTTTCAATTATAGAAGATAAATAAATCCCAACAAAAATAGCTGCTGCCACAGAGCAAGCAGGAGGTTTGGCTCCACTTAAGACTACAAAGTTTCAATTATAGATGATAAATAAATACCAAATACCAGGGCCTCCACTTGGGTCTCCAGGGGGCATGGCTGGCCTGAAAACCACCACAGGCCCCTTGCCCAAGGAAACCCCCACCCTGATCTGGGCCAACTTTCAGGGCAAACCAGCTGGCTCCCCCTTATGCGACAGGCCTCTGTTTTATCTAATAAAAGAGTAATATGCAAATTTATCATCACTCCAACATACAAGATGGCTGCCCCCATCTGGACACAAGATGTTCAGCAGGGAAGGGCAGTTGGGAGGGACCAGGCCTGCAAGAGAGGGCAGTTGTGGGCAATCAGGCCAGCAGGGGAGGGCATTGGGAGGGTTCAGGAATGCAAGGGCGGGCAGTTGGGGGTGATCAAGACTGAAGGGGAGGGCAGTTAGGGGTGATCAGGCTGGCAGAGGAGAAAAGTTGGGGGTGATTGGGCCTGCAGGGAAGGGCAGTTGGAAGGGACCCAGGACTACAGGGGAGAGCAGTTATGGGGGACCAGGCCTGCAGAGGAGGGCAGTTAGAGGCAAACAGGCTGGCATGCGTGCAGTTATGCATCAATCAGGTTGGCAGGGGAGTGGTTAGGGGTGATCAGGCTGACAGGCAGAAGTGGTTAAGGGCAATCAGGAAGTCAGGCAGGTCAGCAATTGGGAGCCAGCAGTCCTGAATTGTGAGAGGGATGCCCCACTGCCAGTTTAGTCCCAGCCTAAATGGACCCTCGAGGGGTCCCAAATTAGAGAGGCTGCAGGCTGGGCTGAGAGACTCACAGCCCCACGCACAAATTTTGTGCACTGGGCCTCTAGTTTTCTTATAATATTTATAAAAGATACTACATCTACTGTTGCAAGAGAAGTCTATTATAATGCATATATTCATTTGATAAGAAAATCATGAATACCAAAAAGCTTCCCCTTTTTAAAATTATATAGGGTCAATAAAGTCACTTTTCACTCATTGATGTTCTCAAAACATCTCCTAAGTTAGACACTCATGTTAATTCCCAAGTTGACTTAGCAATTGCTATTTGTGTCAGTAATATACTTAAGATAGCCATATTCAAGAAAAGAAAGGCACATTTTTCTTCCAAACTAAGGCCAGGCCTTATGTTTTACATTTCACCAAAATTGGTGCTTTAGGAAAAGAGTTATAGTGGCTATCAATCACTAGTAACAGCCACCAGATCATATTAATTCTGATAGATAAAACTGCTTTACCAATTGCAGGTCTGTGGGCATTGTGCTTTTTTCAAAAGTGTATGTATTTTAGATATTTCTTTACCTCTATTTCCAGTATAAAGTGCCACAGTACCCTATAGGTTTTCCTAGAAACCATGTTATTTTACTAGGCTATTTCTTGTGTTTTTGTTAATTGGCCCATTGATTTTCAATAATAAATTACTCCACAGGTAAATAAGTAGTACTTAGTCATGAAACAATTAGAAGCATACATAATTTCACTCTGATATCACTAAAGAAGCTTTACTCTTACCTGCTTCTCTCTCTCTCTCTCTCTTTCTCTCTCTCTCTCTCTCTCTCTCTCTCTCTCTCTCTTTCAAAATTTGAAAGATGGCAATGATATAGTCGAATAAAACCTTACCTAGAATCTTTAAGGCTTATATTTTTGCATTGACTTGTTTGGAGGAGCTATGTATTGTTTTAGAATAGAATATACTTTTTTTGAAAATTGGAAGCATTTACTTCCGTTTCTATTCTGCTCAGACTGGCAAGTGCCTGTGGGACATGGCATTTTAAACTGCTTGTGCTCCACTATTTGATTTTCTCTATGGTTTCTAATGCAAAAGTCTCAGAAAGCATCAGCATCAGATTTTTGCAATGAAAGAAGTGTCATTCTCTTCAGTTTAATGGATCTGAGCTTCCAAATTGGTCAAACCCTTTGCTTAATTGATATTCTGAGTATCTAATATTGTTCTAATTTATATTAACCAAATTCCTTCCAGGAGGTCGGATCTATTGGCAAAGTTAAGATTACATTAAGAATTTTCACTTTATCATTCACTTTCCATTTTTATTGTCTTGTAGCTTGTGGCATGCTAGAGAGAAGTAAGGATATTTAGTGCATTATTTTATTTTTTTTCTTTATTGATTAAGGTATTACATATTTTGTAAATTATTTTGCTTTCTTATTTGCTTCACTATGGACACAAGTGTCCTGAATACACTTGCCAATTGGGATCCAACTAATCTAGATATAATTTCCTTAGTAATCATTTGATTGTAAGAAAAAATTTCTACTTACATTATTTCAGATAAAAGGAGATTTCTTGAAATAATACTATGGATAATTTGATGAACTTTCATCCTCATAAGCTATCAGGCCAGAAATAATAAAATAAACTTTGGTTGCTATTTTTTTAATATATTACATCTGATTTATATTAAAATAATGATGATTTAAATCTGATGTTTCTCACCTTATCCAGGGTTATTACTCTAATCCAAGCCATGATCATTTCTCATTTATAATTTTTATATTGTCTCTATCTTACCTTTGTGCTTTACCCTTGACCCTACAGTCTAGTCTTAGCACAGCAGCTATTGTAAGTTTTTTAAACTTAAATTTGATCATACCACTCTCCAACAAATCCACATTTCACTTAGGGTTTAAACCAAAGTCATATAAATGATCTACAAGGCTCTTCATAATCTCTACCTTTCTTGTGCCATGGTTCTAACTTCATCTCCTACTAGTCTCCTCACTTTATTCAGCTTATTTGATCCTAGCCATATGCGCATACTTGCTATTATTTTTTGTCTTTTATAATTTAAAAAAATCAACTCCTATACATTTGAAAGTTTCAATCATTATTCATAATTCATAAGGACAGATATTTTTTTATTGAATCAGGGCATATCATCTGAAATCTGAATTCTTTAGTCTGAATTCAATTATTGGATTCATTAAGTGATATAAGCTAGAAGAACAATATTCTCACTATTATTTCTTGAATATTTTAGGTGCACATCTGCATGAATGTGTTTGTCTGATTATTACATCTGTATGAAAGGCCCAGTTACCCCCACATATATCTACGGGGTCAAATCCTTCACTTCCTTCAACTCTTCATTTAAATGTCATTTTAATCACAAATCCATTTACTCCACTTTCACCCATATTGTTGGCCTCCTTCATAGTTACTTTTTCTTCTTTTTTTTCATAGTATTTATTACCTCTATCACTTGTATAATTTACTTTTAATGTTTATTCTTTGTTGTCTATCTTCCATCACTAGAATGTAGTATCTATGAGAGAGAATACCTTTGTTTTATAAACCTATACAATATTGAGTCTTAGAATAGTATTTGACATATAGTCATCATTTGAGTGATATTTGTTGCATGAATGAAATAATTAATGGTTAGAAAAATTGATTATTGAAAGGATAAGAAGGAGAAGAGAGCAGGGCTAGGTGGGAATTGATTCGGAATGTAGGAAACTAAAGGAACTTTCTTATTTCTCATTAGGCACTATGATCTTTTCCTTGTTTTTCTCTATAATCCATTCAAAGGCATTTTGAAGCTTCTACAAATTATGTTCTTTGTTTAGGTCTAGGAATAACACTGTGATAGTGATAACCTTAAATTATTATGTTTCATCCATAGACTCAATTGATATCTTTCAAACAAATGGTTTTGAGATTACTTTAGATTTATTACTTTATTAAATATTGATTATGACTTTGGTTTAAAGAAGCCAAAAAGTGGATAAAGATAATATGTCATATTAGGTTGAGGTAGAGAAATAAGATAATGAAATTATGGAAAACACAGATGTAAGAAAGTATTTAAAAAAATACTCCTGGATTTTGTCTAGAAGAGCAGAGGTATTTAGGGAAATCAAGAAGAAACTAGAGTGATTTGAAAAATATATTTGAATTTTAATATCAGAATAGAAGCAGTAGAAGAATGAAAACAACGTATTTACTTAGATGAAAGATAATGTATAGAAGACCCTAATTTTCTGAAAGAAAAAATGAGATATCAAAGGCCAGATAGAATAATCTAAGTAGAAAATGAAGATTACTCCTATTAGACTTCTTTGAAAATGATATTATTAAAGTGGGGAATATAACAGTTTTAACTATATAGAAAGAAGTGACTATAATAAAAAAAATCTAATAGAGAAAGAGATGAAAGTTCTCAGAAAACAATCAGATGTTATTTTCCAGTAGGGCCCAGAATCCAAAAGATTATAAAAAGATGAAGATAAAACATCCAGGCAAAGAAGGGCAATCAGAGAATAAAATTCATTATCAAGAACAGTTATACAGGAATAAAAGATTACAGGGAACAGTTCTATGCTCTGGATCTGTTTTGACCATCAATTTATTTTGTTCATTAGTTTCCACATATGAGTGAGATCATGTGATATTGTCTTTCTCTGACTAGCTCATTTCACTTAGCATAATACTCTTCAGGTCCCTGTCAGTAGTTCTCAATCTTTCTAATGCTGTGACCCTTTAATATAGTTCCTCACCTTGTGGTGACCCTCAACCATAAAATCATTTTCATTGCTACTTCATAACTGTAATTTTGCAACAGTTATGAATCATAATGTAAATAAATGGGTTTTCTGATGGGCTTAGGTGACACTGCTAGCAATTATCAACTTGTGGGTCTCAACCCACAGGTTGAGAACTGGTACTGCAGAGCTCAGAAATCAATGGAATTTTAGGTGATTATCTTATCTAATAAAATAGTAATATGCAAATTGACCATACCTCCACTATACCCACCATCCATACCCACCAGCCACACCCACCAGCCTATCAGATCGAGTATGCAAATTAACCCAACCAGGATGGCTATGGCCACAGAGAGAGCCGGAGTCAGGCTTGGGTTGGAGGAAGCCAAGCTTTCCACACACCCTAGCTGGCCCAGGCCTCCGCTTAAAGCAACAAAGTATCAATGGCTGTGGGATCAAAAGGCTTGGCTCCAATCCAGGCTGCAAAGTTTCAATTGTAGACGATAAATAAATCCCTGATACCAGGGCCTCGACTTGGCTCACCAGGGGGCATGGCTGGCTTGCAAACCATAGGTCCTTTCCCAAGCCACGCCATATCCCAAGGGAACACCCACCCTGATCCAGGACACTCTTCAGGGCAAACCAGCTTTCCCCAACCCATGCACCAGGCTTCTATCCTATCTAATAAAGGAGTAATATGCAGATTGACCATCACTCCAAAACACAAGATAACTCCCCCCATGTGGTTAAAAGATCTTGCTCCCATGTGAACACAAGATGGCCACCACAAGATGGCCAGCAGGGGAAGGCTGTTGGGAGGAACAAGGCCTGCAAGGGAGGGCAGTTGGGGGTGACTAGGACAACAGAGGAGGGAAGTTGGAGGTGACCAGTCCTGCAGGGAAGGGCAGTTCGGGGGAATCTAGGCCTGCAGGAGAGAGCAGTTATGGGTGACTAGACCTGCAGGGGAGGGCAGTTAGTGGTGACCAGGCCCACAGAGGGGGGCTGTTAGGGGCAAACAGGCGGGCAGGGGAGCATTTAGGCATCGATCAGGCTGGCAGTGGAGTGGTAGGGGGTGATCAGGCTGGGAGGCAGAAGCAGTTATGGGCAATCAGGAAGGCAGGCAGGTGCACAGTTGGGAGACAGTAGTCCTGAATTGTGAAGGGATATCCGACTTCCCAGTTTAGGTCCCGTCCTTCCTGGATCATGCCTAAATGGACAGTCAGACATCCCTCTAGGAGTCCCATATTGGAGAGGGAGCAGACTGAGCTGAAAAATACCCCCATACACAAATTTTGTGCACTGGGCCTCTAGTCTGACTGTTTGATGGGTGAACTGGAAGCTGTAACACACATTGACCACCAAGAAGCTGGTAAATCAGCCAGCAAACCACCATAGACCCCTAACCCAGGATGCCCCATGCTCCAAGGGAATCACCACCCTGATCCAGGACACCCTTCAGGACAAACCATCTGGCCCCCACCCATGTTCTAGGCCCCTATCCTACCTAATAAAAGAGTAATATGCAGATTGATTGTCACTCCAACACACAAGATGACTGCCTCCATGTGGTCAAAGACGGCTGCCCCCATGTGGACACAAGATGCCACCACAAGATGCTCAATGCTGGAGTGGAAACCAAAGACATGGAAACATGGAACAGACTAATGAATCTCAGAGCGAAGGGGGAACTGGGGAGGGCTGGATGAGATTAACCATTCCTTTAGCCTTATCTGCACCCTCTCACAATCCAGGACCTCTCAGAGGATGTCAGAGAGCCAGTTCCAGCTGAATACTTGCAGGCCAGGCCAATGTACCCCACTTATGCACGAATCCATGTACCAAGCCTCTAGTGTTGAATCAAAGTGGTGGACGTGGACATCCCTGTGTTATTCCTATTCTTAGGGGAAGTGGTTTTAGTTTTTTTCCCATTTAGTATGATGTTGGCTATAGGTTTGTGATATACAGCCTTTATTATGTTGAGATATGATCCCTCTATTCCAACTTTGCTGAGAGATTTTATAAAAAACTAGGGGCCTGTTGCATAAAAATTCATGCAATAGGCCTTCCTTCCCCTGGCTGATGGCACCAGTTTTCTTCTGGCACCTAGGTCCCAGGCCTTTGCTCTGGCTGCCACCGTCTGTCTTCACTTCAGCCTGAGTGCCACTCCTGTAATTCCCACACCCCTCTAGCTTCCCCCTCATAGCAGGCATCCTGCCTCACCCAGCCTGGCCACTCTGTACCTGCATGCATATTCCCCAGAGGCCTGGAGTGACTGGGTGGCGGACCCTCCATCATCATTGTTTGGTTAATTTGAATACTCACTCCTGATTAGCTGGTGAGAATCACAAAGTGATGGTCAATATGCATATTTATCTTTTATGGGTGTTGGATTTGTTTAATGCTTCTCCTGGGTCTATTAATATGATCATGTGGTTTTTGTCTTTTAATTTATTTATATAATGTGTCATGTTTATTGATTTTGGGATATTGTACTAGCCTTGGGTACCTGTAATAAATCTCACTTGGTCATAATGTATGATCATTTTAACAAATTGCTGGATCCAGTTTGCTAATACTTTGTTGAGGATTTAAGCAACCATAGTCATCAGGAATATTGGCTTGTAATTCTTATTTATTTGTAGTGTCTTTATCTGTTCTTTTCTATTAGGATAATGTTGGCCTCAGAAAAAGAGTTTTGAAGTGTTATTTCCTTTTAGATTTTATGCAATAGTTTGAGGAGTATAGGTGTTAGTTCACTTCTGAATGTTTGTTAAAATACCCTGTGAAGCTTTCCACAGCAGGGCTTTTGTTTGCTGGGCTTCTATCTCATCAGTTGTTATTGGCTTATTTAGTTTATTTTTTTTTAATTCTTCCTGATTCAGTTTTGGGAGTTTGTCTTTTTCTAGGAATTTGTCCATTTCATCCTCATTGTCCACTTTGTTGACATATAGTTGTTAATAGTATTTTCTCACAATCCTTTCTATTTCTGTGGTGTCAATAGTTATTTCTTCACTCTCATTTCTCATTTTATTTATTTCAGTTCTCTCTCTTCATTTCTTAATGAGTCTGACTAGGTATTCATCAATCTTCTTTATCTTGTCAAAGAACCAGCTGTTGGTTTCTTTTATATTTTTTAGCCTCTATGTTATTTATTTGTCCTCTAATTTTTATTATTTCCTTCCTTATATTCATTCTGAGTTTTTCTTGTTCTCTTTATAATTCTTTATGTTGTAAGATTATATAGTTCATTATTAATTTTTCTTTTTTTAATATGCTTGTAGTGCTATTAACTACCCTCTTAGGACTGCTTATGCTGTTTCCCAGAGATCTGAGGCTTTTGTTTATTCATTTTTATTTGTTTTCAGGAAGTTTTTCATTTCTTTATTGATCTCATTGGTAACCCATTATGCTTTCATTAATTGATAAATAGCATTTTATTTAGCTTCCATGTGTTTGAATGGTTTTAAGTGTTTGCAATGTTGTTGATTTCTAATTTCACTCTATTCTGAACTGAGAAGAGGCTTGACATGATTTCAATCTTTGTGAACTTGTAGAGACTTGCTTAATATCCTTATCATGTGGTCTTTCTTTGAAAATGGCTCCTGTGCTCTTGAGAAGAATGTATATTTTGCAGGGTTGAGATGAAATGTTTTCTATAAATGTTGATTAAATCCTTCTGATCTAGTGTGTCCTTTTGAGTCACTCTTTCCTTATTAATATTTTGTCTGGAAGTTCTATCAAGTGAAGTCAGTGGGGTGTTAAGTTCTCCTACTATGACTGTATTGCTGTGGATCTCTCCCTTGAAGTCCTCCAGATAATTTTTTGGGTGCATATACATTTACCTTTGCTATATCCTCTTGTTGGACTGATCCTTTTTGTATTATGTAGTGATTTTTATTGTATCATGCAATGGCCTTCATTTTGAAATCTTTTTTCTCATTTATATTTTCATGGAAAATTTTTCCAACCCTTTGCTCTCATCCTGTCTGAGTCTTTTATTCTGAGGTGGGTCTCTTGTAGACAACATATAATTGGGTCATGTTTATGTATCAATTCAGGTACTCTATGCCTTTTGATTGGAGCATTTAATCCATTTGCATTTAAGGTTAGTATTGATAGGTATTTATTTATTGCCATTTTACATCATTATGCCTATATTTCTCTCTATATATTCTTTTCTTTTCATTACAGCATTCCCTTTAACATTTCTTGCAGGCTGGTTTGAGCCTTTTTCTTGGTCTGGCAAGCTCATTATTTCAATCTCCATTTTTGAATGATAGTCTTGTTAAATATATAGTAATCTTGGTTTATGCTCCTTGCTTTCCATTTCCTTGAATATATCATGTCATCCCCTTTTGGCCTATAAAGTTTCTGATGAAAAATTAGCTGACAGCCTCATGTTTTGTTTTTTTTATCATTTTTCCTTTTTGGTTCTCTGATTAAGTGATATTTTTTTTCCTACCAAGTCTTCAGATTCACTGATCCAATCCTCAGCTTCCCATAATCTGATGTGTATTCCTTCTAATGTGTTCTTTATTAGTGCTAAGTAATTCTTTATTTCTAACTGGTATATTTTTTTTCACAGTTAATATATTTTTCTCATACTGTTTAACATCCTTGCCATAATTATTCTGAACTATCTGATAAATGTCTTATCTTCATTGTATTTAGCTCTTCTTCTGGAGAGTTGTTTCTTTGTTTTTTTGTTTGTTTGTCTCCCCATTTTGGCTGCCTGTTTGGTTTGGTATCTATTATTTATATCTGCTACAACGCCAAAATTCTAGTGTACGATAATATTAGACAATGGTTATGACTGGCTTTGAGTACCCTATCTGGAGCTATCAGCAATCCACAGCTTGTGACTCCCTCTTCCATAGCAGGGTGCATTTAGAAAGGACCAAGGTGTGCAGCAGGCTTTGCTTTTCTTAACCTGGATCCTGAAATAGATCAGGCAAAGACTCCAAGCCTCTAGGGGTTCTTCTTTGCTTACAGTCTTACTGAAAATCAGTATTGATTTACCTCAGGCTATCAACCAGAGTGGGCTCAGAGATCTTCCAACAGAGTGGGGCAACTGCCTCCCCCCAGGCAAAAACTACCTGCACAGCAATGGTCTGCCAGAAAAAGCTTTCCTCCACAATGTGAGGGAATTTATCAGCAAAGGCCACAGGGCTCCAACTCCAGAGTCCCCAATCCTGGACTCTCCTCACATAGTTCCAGTCTACTCTTCCCTTCCTCTGCCAGAGCTCAAGGTGAGTGGCTTCAAACATAATTTTGTGTGTTGTCTTTTTAAGAGGATGCCTTCATTTCTTTCCATTTCTCCCTACCACACTGAAACTTGTTATTTTTCACAGCCAGATGTTATGTGGGCACCTTTCTCAGAGTGGTAATCTGGGTTGGGGGGGAAAGCTTGGGGTTTAGCCTCCAAAGTTTTCAGTGGAAACTCTCCACTGCTGAGATATCCCTACAGAACTTTAGCTGCTATCTGTGGGAGCCCAGACAAACTTTTACACTTCCACATTTCCTACAAGTCTCTATGTGGTCTTCTCTTTCTGTCCTTGGTTATCAGGGTTCTCTCCAGCTAGTTTTCAGTTGATTTTTCAGGATTTTTTTTCTATATTTCAGTCGTAATTCCTGAGAGAGTGTCAGTGTAGCTTCCATTTAATCTTCTGACATTTTGGAATTCCACAAATAATTAAATCATTACATATTTTCAAATAATAGAAACCAGAGGGGGGAAAAACATATTTGAAAAAAATACTATTAAGACTTTTAACAATGAAACTAAATGGGTTAGCTACATAGCAGACTAAAACAAAGTGGCACAGAGAATTATTGAATCATAAGATTGACAAGAAAAAATGTCTAGAATATGCCATAGAAAGATAAAAGTATTGAAAATATAAAAGAGGAAGTCCACATGAAGATTGGAGGCAGATATTAAAGTTAGGCTGTGACAAGCCAAGGAAGACATGGAGCTGTCAGAAAGTGGAAGATAATCCTGCATTATATAAAAATATGCATAGACAACTGCAGCACCCACTGAACAGCCGGGAGACCCAGAACACCGCTCGTCAATCAGCATAGACACTCGGACTCAAAAGAGCTCCACACGTCACATGAAAATGTCAGATATCGCCTGGGATAATACCCTTGTGTGTTGTACCTGGTTGTGTTGGAGTTTGTGCCTTAAAATCAACGTAGGAGAGAGAACTACATAAGGAACCACAATCATAAGAAAGACCATGAGCAGATGAAGACACAGCCTACATATGACAGAAAAACAGGTATCACCAGAAATGGAAGAAAACTAAATAGAAGAGGAAATAGACCTGTCAGAGAAAGAGTTCAGAAAAATGGTCATAAGGTGGCTGAGAAGAATGGAAGACAAAATAGACAATGTGAGTAGGAGCCAAGATGAAATGAAGAAGAGCCAAGAGGAAATGAAGAATAATCAAGAAGAAATGAAAAATGACATCGCTGCTATAAAGAACTAAATAAAAAAGCAACAAAAGTAGACTAGAAGAAGCAGAGGACTGCATCAGTGAGCTAGAAGACAAGGTAGGAAAAAATACCCATGTACAGCAGCTTCCAGAAAAAAAAAAATTAAAAAGCAAGAGGAGAGCCTAAGGGAACTTTGGGATAACACGAAAAAAACAACATCCACATAATTGGGGTTCCAGAAAGAGTGGAAACTGAACAATGAATAGAAAACCTGTTTGAAGAAATAATCACAGAAAACTTCCCCAATATAGGAAAGAAAAAACCCATACAAATTCAAGAAGCTCACATAGTCCCAAGCAAAATTAACCCCAAAAAGCGGACACAAAGGCACATTATATTAAATTGGCAAAAACCACCAACAAAGTAAGAATCTTAAAAGCGGCCAGAGAGAAACAGAAAGTTACCCATAAGACTAGCTACAGATTTCTCAACAGAAACGCATCAGGCCAGAAGGGAATGGAATAAAAAATACAAAGTTATGCAAAGTAAGGGCCTGAATCCAAGAATACTGTACCCAGCAAGGCTTTCAATCAAAATTGAAGGTAAAATCAGAAGCTTCACAGACAAAAAAGGACTAAGGGAATATATTACCAGCAATGCAAGAAATGCTAAAGGGTCTGCTGTAAAAAAAAAAAAAAAAAAAAAAAAAAAAAAAAAAAAAAAAAAAAAAAAAAAAAAAAAAAAAAAAAATAGGAAGCAATGAAAGAACTCTGGGGTAAAGACTAAAAATGGCTACAGATAAGTACCTATAAATAATAAGTTTAAATGTAAACAGAATAAATGACCCTATCAAAAGATATAGCGTAACTGATTGGATAAGAAACCATGATCCACATATCTACTGTCTACAAGAAACCCACCTCAGAAAAAGAGATGCACACCAATTGAGGGTGAAGGAATGGAAGATGGCATTTCAGGCAAGCGGAAATGAAAGAAAAAAAGCTGGGGTTGCAATATTTATATGACAAATAAAATCTCAAAGTGAAGGACATAAGAAGAGATAAAGAAGGCCACTCCATAATTCTAAAGGGAACAATCCAACAAGAAGAATTAATTCTGGTAAACATAAACACACCCAATAGAGGAGCACCTAAATACATAAAAAAAAAAATTCCTGGAAGATATTAAGGGAGAGATTGACAGCAATACGATCATAGGAGGAGACTGTAATAATCCACTGTCATCACTGGACAAATCCTCTAAACAAAAAATCAGCAAAGAAACATCAATCCTAAATGACTCAATAGATCAGATGGAATTAATAGACATCTTCAGAACGTTTCACGCCAAAGCCACGGAATATACATTCTTCTCCAGTGCAAATGGGTCATTTCCAAAGATAGACCATATATTGGGTCATAGGAAAATTCTCTTCAAAATCAAGAAGATAGAAACCATATCAAGCATTTTCTCAGATCACAGTGGCATTAAACTGGAAATCAACTACAATACAAACAATACAAAAAAAAAAAAACATGGAAACTAAACAGCATGCTATTAAACAACAACTGGGTAACCAGAGAGATCAAGGAAGAAATAAAAATCATCATGGCAACAAATGACAATGAGAACACAACAATACAAAATTCATGGGACACAGTGAAAGCAGTCTTGAAAGGGAAGTTCATAGCTCTACAAGCCTACTGCA